>JAWDGP010002483.1:285000-432500 GCA_033675545.1 Elysia crispata | reverse complement strand
TATCTTTTAAATACTCTCTCTCTCTCTCTCTCTCTCTCTCTCTCTCTCTCTTCTCTCTCTCTCTCTCTCTCTCTCTCTCTCTCTCTCTCTTTCAAATCTTCACAGGAAATTGACAGTTCTGCAGCAGTGTTGATGCCAGTCACATCAGAGCAAGATGACCTCTCCAAGAACTCCAAGAACAAGAGCTCTTCGGTGTACAACAGCAACGGTAACTCTGGGCATATCACCACGACACTAATTCCCGCAGGGGCGATGATCCGACAAGGTTCCCTTGACCTGAAACAAGAGGTTGAATTGGCAAACAAAGCCATGCATAGGAGAAACAGTCAAATGTATAAGAAATCAATCGACGATCTTCTACAACCTTTCCAAAGCGAAAACAAATCGTCGTCCTCGGAAAAATATCAACAAAACACCAATATTCCATCGCCTACTCTCCCCAACTTTTCCATCGAAAACGACATTGAAATGGTCAAGGCAGATCCAGTAACATCAGCAAACCTTGGTGCCAGCCAAGCAGCCAGGATTGGGTCTGCCCTAACATGCCCTACACCAACGGTGACCACTGATGGAGAAGTGATGACCAAATCCTATCCTTACTGGTCTTGGGTTCCTTGCTACACTTGTGGGAGGGCACGGCCCCCGCGCTGCCATCACTGCCCACTGTGCAATGCGTGCGTACTGAAGCGTGACCACCACTGTTATTTCGCCGGTTCCTGTGTTGGATACCGCAACCACCGATTCTTTTACGTGTTCCTTGTGTGGGCGTGGAGTGGCGCCATGTACGGTACACTATATGGCGGGCCATACATCTGGAAGTTCCTGTGGCCTGAAATGTCCTATGTGGACATCCTCTTCCCCGTGGCGCTGCTAAGGGCTGTGTTGGGTTACCTGCCCTTGCACATATCCTTGACCGTCACGGCCGTGAGTTTCATGGTTTACTTCGATGGTCTGGCCGGCCTCTTCATTTACGCTCACACCAGACTCATTTCTTGGGGCGTCACTTCCTTCGAGAAAGTCTTTTTGCGCAAGTCCCTAGAGATCAAAGACACGCGAAGTCTGAAACTTAAAATCCGCGCTGTGTTCGGCCCGTACTGGCCTGTCTGTTTCATCTTTCCCATTCACTTCTTTACGGAACCGCAGGAAGACCCCGTGCTATGGCCCGATATCCAGGTGCTCAAAAGCTGAGGCTAAATACAATCATTAATCAAGTTAGGTCTTGCGGGCACGATGGTCATGAGAGACGTCCACAGCTAAGTGGAAAATCTGAAGCCACTTACAGTAAAGAGGGTTCGCCTGATGTTAAGAATCTGGACCCAAGAGAACTTGCTAAAGCTCGACATTGTGTTCCACTGCGTCATCTGCTCCTTTTTAATGCAATAATCGTGTTTTAACAGAGTAGCATTATTTGCAATGCCGCGAAGGAAAACCAAAATTTAAAAAAAAAGGACAACCGCTATTGCCTCTGTTATGCTGAAAAGAGCGAACTTTTTTTCACCCTGGTGTCTCTTTTCAAAGTTCCTACAGATGGTGTGCTTGTTAACGCACTCTAACGTGAAACTGGACTCCAAACCAAACATAATTAGAGAACTCATAAGGTCCTGTCGAGCGCCTGGAGCAAACCTATCAGGCATTCGACCTCTCCTTTGAAGGGACACTAATGTTAACTTAAAGTTGATGTGTGCTAGCCCGACAAGGTTAAGGCCCTTGGATATTAATTAATATTATTTCTTTCACATGGTTATAGATTCAAATTGTCCTTTTGAATGTATTTCTTATTTTTGGCCTGCTCTTTGTGTGTGTGGGTGTGTTGTTTTAGGAACATCTCACACACGTGAATCCAAAAAAAAAAAAAAAAAAATTTTTTTTTTCAAAATTTTCACGACATTTCGTAACTTATACAAATTAAGATTTTCCAGAAACCATCAATTGTGATTTTAGGGTTTGTGTGATCTTTTTATCATGATAAGAGTGGCGTTTTTTTATATGATCTCTTATTTTTTTCATCTATACGCATGCCATTTTTTTTTTTTTTTTGTATCCTATTTAAAGAGAGAGAGAGTTTTGAATAAAAAATGCAATTTTAAAATTTTATAGAATACATAATAAGACTAAAGGATTTAGCTTATTTTGTAAAACCTAAATATATTTATAAATCTTTTTAAACATAATGATTCTCTAACATGTAAGTTTAAAGAAGTGCTTCGCTATGAATTCCCTTAAGGCAGTGTACCTAAAGGCACCTTCTGAGGACATTCCTACCCTTCTAATAGGCGTTGAGAGGGACCCTAAAACAGATTTGAAAAATGTAGAATAAGCTGGTTTCTCAAATTCAGAACCATCGATCAGAACGGTCGAAGTACAGGTTTTAACAACAAAAGATAAATTACATTGATCGATTTTACCAACTTTTACGCAGTGATAGAAAAAATAAACTTATCAAGTAATTTTGTGTGTAAAGCAGTCTTTCACACAATGTGGACGAATATTTATATTCATGTGTCAGTGTTTGGCATTTAGTGCCGCGTCCTGATCTGAGGCTTGTCAATGTTATTTAATCTGAATTATCATTACTTAAAATCTAAAATACAGAAGTCTATGGCATTCTGAGACCACCGTCTTAAGATATTTCTCATGTTGTTTTAATTAATGATATGGTGGGTTTTTTTTTTTTTAAGTATTCTTGTGAATGCTCAATACAATTTTTATTTTGTTAAATTTTTTTTTTGTGAATGAAAAGTCTGTGGACTATGAATAATACAATCAATTAAATTGAATGTCGCAGTGGAGTTTTGTAAATAGTTGTGAAGCATCGTAATATATATATATATATATATATAGAGAGAGAGAGAGAGAGAGAGGAGGGGAGAGGATACAGACACACCGACAGACAATATTTACTGTAGAAACCCTTAGGTAGTTGATAGGAGTGATAGATGGAGGGGCAAAGAAGATTAAAAAAAGAGAGAATAAAGTAAATTCGAAAGTAAAAAAAACGTTTTCCTTGACAACTTGGTATTAACTGAAATAACGATTTTTTGCTGAAACGAAAAATGTATCTGATTCGTCCCAGGTGCTCTTTAAAGTGGGATCGAAGCTCATTCTGTTCAACTGATGCGTGACTTATCCACGTATAAGAAACAGGGATTGACTTAGGGAACGATGAAATATTTATATAACTAAAACACTCAATCGTTGAGTGCAACTGACACCTGCAGAGGGACAATCGAGCTTATGATAACTCGCACTAGATCTGATTTATTGTTTAGCCTTTAAGAGATAATATTGAAATTCAATCTTAGATTTTAATTGTTTACATACTCGCCTCCCTTGATTATTGGGACCGTTCGCTAAAATACCTTTTGATGCAAACAGACACTTCTAATAATATCTTGTTCAAGGAAACAAACAATTGAACATAGATTCCTTGGAAGCATGATTATTATGTCCACCACACACACACAGACACGTAGACATTGATTTAACGAACCTCATAAACTGCGTAACAAAGAATCACAAAGACCTTTGACTGAAATACCTAGCATAAAAGCACTTTTATTTCATTTCATTTTAATTTGAAAAATATCTCTGCATTTAATGAATATGTCTTACAATTAATGTGAGAAAGGTTAGAGCGTTGGATCAAACTAACGCTGCCAATAAAAGCTATACCTCTTTACTAGGTTATAAGAACCCTTTTTAATGGCATGGATACAAAAAAAGTTATAAAATTCTGTGTCAGTTTATTAATATAAGCTCCAAGTGTTTTATTGGAGAGCTTACCGATCTTTAAAATATATAATTAATAAAATAAAATGCGCACTTTATGTTACAAAGATACACTTGACGTAATGGAAGATGATTACTAGCCTCAATTTCGATATGCATTAATTCTCTAGAACACAACATCCATGCTTTTTAGTGTTTGAGTAATACCTGGAGGTATAATACTCACTCAGATGATTTTATTGTTTTCAGATTGACAAAATACTTTTAAGACTTGCGTACTTCCTCTCACACTCAGTGAGTATTAACGTTGTACATAATTACAAGAATATAAAAAGTTTTGAATAAAATGGGTATGAAAATCGCATTTATGATATAAGACGGAAAGATATTTCGAGTATTTAAACGAAAAGAAAATATGAACTCGTAAAAAATAGTCACTTAATATATTTAGTAATGAAGTTCACCAAAAATTATTGCATTTTTACTGTCCATATATTTTTTTCCGGAAAAAAATCTAAAACGAAACCACCTCAAAATCAAACCCTCCTAGAAATATAATAAAAAAAAAACAACCCTAAAAACAAGATGAAGTAGTAATTTTATTACAAAACAATAAAGCAGAGAGTCAGTTACAAAGGTTTCCCTTTTTACTGGAAACGATACGATTAAACTTACAATGCTTTTAAATAAAATAAAGACATAAATCATACGAGACTCTAATATCAGACGAATCCAAAATGAACTACTTCAACAGGGAAATTTTTATCTTTCAAAAAAAAAAATAAAACAACCAAAAAACAGTCGAACTACGTATACAATAATTTCCTTGGAAGCGTAAAAAAGACCGATCCACTTAGTTTTATAATTCAAATCAGTGCAGTTGATCAAGAGCACTTGTTGAAAAAGGAAAGAAAGAAAAAAGAAGGTTGAAAAGATCTTCTACAATAGATTGAATGATGATTCTCCCCCTATTTCTTAAAATGGTGGAACCACAGGAAAGTCTCTTCTACCAATGTTTTAAGCCCCAGCTAATAATAACGAGAACACACAGATAAAGAAAACAAAAACAATCAAAGAAAAGTAAGGAACAAATGGCTTGTACCGATAGTCACTCAATTTATCATTTTCACCATTCACGCAAAGAAATGTGATTTAAAAGCAAACATTCGCTAATATGGAAATCCCTCATAATTCAATTATTTTTCCTCATCTTCATCCTCTTCTTCCTCCTCATCTTCCTCATCCTCTTCATCGTCGTACTTTTTGTCTTTCTTTTTCAAATAGTTCTGGTTCAAGTAATGAATTTCATAGCTCTTTGACCTCACAACTGGAAAATTCGGGTGATGAAAGGAGCCTTTCGGACTTTTGTGTACATAAAATTTCCGGAAACCGGCTTTGCTCATACCGCGCAAAATGCGCAGCATTCGGCGCAGACGATCCTCTGAAGGAAGGGCTCCGAGGTGATATTCTACCAGCACCTGGCGGACATTGTCCAGTTCTTCTTCATCCAGCATGTTGTACAAAGCCGACCACTCGGCGTATTCGATATCTAGCTTAACAACATCGATGTTCCTCTTTTTATGATTCAATATGGTGCGTATATCCCCGAAGGTGTATAACTCTTTCCCAGCCGGGGTAATCTCTGTATACTTGCCGACGCCAAAAGGATGGACGAAGATGAGATCGGATCTGTTGTAATCACCCCCTTCCATGTCCACCTTGAAAGCATGCACCTCACACTTGTACACTCGCGAAATATCGTCCTCGAAGGCAAAGCGTTCAGGAGCCCCAAAAGAGTAAACAAGACAAGGCGGTTGCTTGGGTCGCACCAGATCGTCATCACAAATCTCCCACCCGCCGACGTTAAGGCTGCCCATCCGGATACGGCGCTTGCAAATGGCGTCAGCGTTGTCAAGGAAACTGTGCACAGTCACCATCAACTGGGTCTCGTTCATGCCGTTCAGTTCGTCCTCTCCGAGGTCTTCAATTCTGTAGTCCACGTGACCCGCGTGACGGATGAAATCGAGGCTCACCTCACGCATGCCCTGATATTTTTTCACTGGGGAAACAAAAAGTTTGGACCAAGGACCGTTTTCACCATGCACTGAGGAGAAAAGCCAAAAGATGTTCGTTCGTAGGCTAAAAGCATTTTTTAAGAGGAATACTGGAAAGAGCCTACAGTATTGGCTCTATGATATGGTCATGAGTTAGGTTTTTGCTTTTAGGAAGATCAGAATATAAACGAACATCACATAAAGTATATTTCAAACATTAATTTGGTTATCCAGCTATCTATAATTGACACAGTAGAATTACTTTTTCGGCCATAGGAAAACTGCACATTAAGTATAACAAGAAACAGGGAGAGATATATAGGTTAGGGGCGGGGAAAAAAAAAAAAAGAGAGAGAGAGAGAGAGAGAGAGAGAGAGAGAGAGAGAGAGAGAGAGAGAGAGAGAGAGAGAGAGAGAGAGAGAGAGAGAGAGAGAGAGAGAGAATATCTAGCTATAATAATCATGGTATGCCTTAAATTGTTTTGATTTGATTTTATGCAATTCATCATTTTCAATGATAGACCAAAATTAGATTCTTGCTTCACATAATTATTGCTGTTGTCCTCCAAAATTGGGAATTTATCCTCATTAACCGATTTACTTGCAATTTCACAAATGTTTTCATAAGAAACAAAAAGGCTCCTGTGCTCTGTTTTCAGTGATTGGGATAATCTAGTCCTGATTTGTACTTTCAAAACTCCAAGAGATGTTTAAGATTTTACTTTCTTAAACCTATCTACGAAAAAGTTGCAAAGGGTAGTGATCATTTAATCTCATACTAAAAAAAATTATTGTAAGGAATATTTGTACAGACTAACGATCTTGACAAATGAATAACTAATGCGTCGAGAAAAGTGGCTTCTAAATCAAGGCTCTTTCTTAAAATAGATCATTTCATTACCCTAGATCTGGATCTAATTACCAAAGAATTTTATTGAGGGCATTTCGTAAAAAAAGGAAAAAAAGAAATTGGGTTCTAAATTAGATATTAAGATTATATTTTGAATTTTCAGATTCAACTATACAAAATTCCAATATATATATATATATATATATATATATATATATATATATATATATATAAAATAGAAGCTGTCATAAGCGGCTTGTTTAGCGTGATGTGCAAAGGCGACGATTCAAACGTGAAAACTTATTATATATAAATAAGTGCTATCCGCGTGCCAACAGGGTGACTGACTTACACTCCTCATCCCTAATCTCTTGCCACTTAGCCTCCAGATTGACCTTCTTTGACCTCTGCCACATGACGAAGCAAAAGAGCGCTGCCAGGAAGAGGATCACCTGGATGGGCACCAATCGAAACCTGCGTGCCAGGTTGGTCATGGCGCCACTCCTACTTCCGCCTCCGGTGAGATGTAAAGGGGGAATCACCTTGGCGATGTTGCGCGACCCGTCGCTAAATGGAAGGTCTTTTTCAAATACACAGAAACGCAATATTAGTTAGTCGAAATGAAAAAAAAATAAATGAATTTGTACATGAAAATTTTTGAATTTTACAAATTTTGATAAAAAAATTTTTCTATTATAACAATACCTCGCCGTGTCTTTTTAAAAATTTTCACACCAATAAAAACAAGCGGCTAGCTATACTCCGATCAGTTTCACGACATTTAAAGACCTTGATGAAACTTATACGGGAAAGAATATGAAAATCATAATTGTAAAATATATTACTTAGTGTTTGTTGCTCTACTTTTCTAAGCAAATTTTCCTCCATTGGATTTTTCCCCTCAATAATTTTAATTCTGTACACAGATGATAAAATAAATGGAGTCTGAAATGTTTGTCACATTAGGCTTGAATGTTGGTGGACTATCAAAATAAGCGATATACTGCAACGGGTTTGGAAAAGTTTATTCTTGTCATGATACATATATTACACCACTAAAAAACAAAACAAAAAGAAACCACCTTGAGTTGTTTAATTCACATAGAAATAAAAATAATTCAAAACAAGTATCTTAGTGTATGTAAAGAGCAAAAGAGCGATCTAAAATTTGATCGGTCTTACAAAGCAAGTTTACAGTATACACTCCATATCCACACTGATGGTGAAATGCAGAATTGAAAAAAAAACAACCTAAAAAACTGACATAAAAAAATTCATCTAGTTAAAATGGAGGATAATTGATAATGTTAAACTACCGAAAAGGAAAGAATGTCACCAAGAAAGGTTATTAGCATACAGCCCAGACATTATCAACACGTGACACATGATTATTTTTCTTGAAAATTTTTGGCACGCTGGTATACAAGGGATGACTAGAAATTCGTTATCAACAGAATGATGGTAGAAACAACGCAAATTATGCAAGGTTAAGTAACTTACAGACTTTTACCCTTTCTTTTTTTAGATGCTTATTTTCTATATATCATGAATTTGTGACAGTATGTATTTGAAATAAGTAAAGCGCTAAAAATTACAAAGAAGGTCTGCATCAGTCATTTAATATTTTAATTTTTCAATAGCCAGTGAGCAATATGAGTAAACCAATTATTATTGTACGTTTAAGAGTTATTTTTTTTAATCCGTTTGAAAAGAAACGAGACAAATATTCTAAAAGTTTCACTAATCAAAATTAAGTCAAACAAAAGGTATCAGCTATCTGTATTTTTACATAACTTTTAAGACATCATGGTGTAATGCGATTTTATTTACAGCTCCAAGTTGAAGAACAAAACTATAAACGATTATTAGAAGGAGGTGTAACTTAAATTAATGACCAAAAACCAAAACACCGGAAGTGTTAATTAGTTGTAATTACATTACAGGCTACTCACTGGACGTGCTGCACGTCTGTTGCTGGACACAGACTAGAGAGAGAAAGGAAAGGCCCAGAGAGAGAGAGAGAGAGAGAGAAAGAGAAAGAGCGCTGGTCGGGCTCACACTCACACACTTAGAAACTAATAAATCATACACGTTGGCAAAGCTACATAGTTACACGAACTCTAACTTTGGCAAGCAAGAGTCAACAACAACACGCATAGTTCACGCCCCAAGACGGACGCATCCAAGGTGAAATACAATCGAAATGATGTCTTCTCGTTCCTGTGGTGTGGTTAAGCTTCAGTCGCAAATCGATAGATGAGCAAAGCTGGTAACAGAGAAAGGGTCCTCGGAGTAACTCGATATATGGGATAAAAATAATAGTGTTGCAAGTTATTGCTTGAATGAAATTGACTGTATTATGACCAAGTCTACTCCAGTTCGATTTATCTTAATCAATAGGCTTACAACCGATCATGATCAAATGTTGAGGCGGCGTCGTAAAGTCGCGGGGATAAATGAAAGTAAAGCGTATCCGAAAAGATTTTTCAAAAAAGTTTATTGCATTTGGCATTTTCTTCAGATCCCGTTAACCTACGTGGCAGGTTCGAGCCGTCCAGGTGTGGAGCATTAAGTTGGCTATAGCCTTGTGCTCTTTACCAGTTACTGTAGCTCAAGCCTTTTTTCATGAGGTGCAGTTTCCTGCAGTTTTATAGGTTATTGCAGGTAAGGAGATAGAAACAGTATACATGTATCTACAACTTGGTTTTAGATTAATCATGTCTCAAATAAATAAGGACGAAGAGAAAACAGAGATACTGCAGAAGTGTATGATGTTAATTTAGAGGTGGTTTTCACAACATCCGTATTAGCATACTGCAACTACAACTTCTTTTGACACTACACATGTTGCTATTGCTACCTCTTTTCCTAAAACTACTTTTTAACCTCCTGCTGTTGCTGCTGGTGCCTCACTACTAGTGCTATCCTCCTCCTCCTCCTCTTTCTACTCCTCTTCCTCCTGCTTCTCCTCCTCCTCCTCCTCCTCCTCCTACTACTACTACTACTACTACTAATACTACTACTACTACTACTACTACTACTACTACTACTACTGCTACTGCTACCACCATTTTATTGTATTTGCATAAAATTATAAATCGTTGGCAAAACTTCCCATTTTTACAGTGGCGACAAGTATCGTTCTTATTAAACTGTAACGCTCTTCTTTGTAAAAGAGCTGATACCAGCACACACGCCTGAAGATTGCAAGGTAAGTTACTTAGAGGAATAGCATATCTATCACAAAAGGTGTACGTGAGTATATGAAATCGATTGTACATTTTTATGCTTGTGTCGATTATTGTAAAGGTGAAAAATGTAATAATCGTTGGAGAAACATATTTATTGATTATTGATATCAATATCACGACATTTTTAAAGCCAAAAAAAAATTACATTCAAATTATTCAACGACAATAAATATAAGATGATCTTTCAACTTATTAGGAAAATAAAAGAACGGTAAAGGATATGAGAGAGTGGCAGAAAGAGCGAAAGGGGGGGGGGGGGGGAGAGAGGGGGAGAGAGAGAGAGAGAGAGAGAGAGGAGGGGGGAGGGGAGAGGGCGAAAAAGAGAGAGTATGTTGAGTATTATTAAAGAGTTCATGGATGGGAGTTGTTAAATTTTTAGATGAAAATCTATGACACTAAAGTTATGAGGTAAAGAAAATGCAGGAAGGTTGCGAGATAGATCTTGTTTTAAGAGAACAATAAAGATAATATGACTAGTAATAAAAAATTAATGAAAAAGAAAAAGGGTTAAACAGAAAAGAATGGGACTTTCATCTTCTTTCTATGAATGGGGTCTCTTCAGGTTCCTTGGCTCTAAGTTGGTTTCATCGTTTTCTACATCATTGATTCTCCCCTCGAGGTCTAGATTAGCTTATATCGGTTTAAGCATATTTCGCTTTATGTGGGTGCAGATTATACAGAGCAAATGTACACCAGTCTATATTGCTAGACGTCGGTTCGAATCTCTATGTGAGTTCGCGTCAATCTCTTCTGATTTGTTTAGTTGTTGATCGGTTTGAATAGTTGTGACTTGTTTTGCATCACTGTAGTTCGGTCTGCACAACTGTGGGTCGGTTTGTATAGCAGTAAGTTGGTATATGTAGCTTTATGTCGGTTTGTATAGCAGCACGTTGGGATATGTAGCTTTATGTCGGTTTGTATAGCAGCACGTTGGGATATGTAGCTTTATGTCGGTTTGTATAGCAGCACGTTGGGATATGTAGCTTTATGTCGGTTTGTTTAGCTGTACGTCGGAATATGCAACTATATGTCGGTTTGTATAGCAGTACGTTGGAATGATTATATAGCTTTATGTCGGTTTGTATAGCTGTACGTCGGAATGTGCAACTATAAGTCGATTTGTATAGCTGTTCGTCGGAATGTATAGAGTGATATCGGTTTGTATAGCTGTACGTCGGAATATGTAGCTTTGAGTCAATTTGTATAGCTTCCGGTCGATTCTAATCGAAGCAGTTTTCTTCGGCTGGAAAAGAAATCATTAAAATAATTTTGCAAGCCAGTAAACGGCGAATCAATGGTTGACTGCAAGAAGATGTCTAACGCAACATTTTGCACGACAGTATACCCATTGCTTTAGATTCATTTGCTATGGGAGAGCAGAATAAAGATTAACAATAGCTTAAAATTTTGTGTTTAATTTTCTAGTTCAGCTACACCTGTGAAGGACTTTAAACCTACAAAACGAGCTTTGGATCACTTTCCTGTGAAGAGATCTTATTAAGAAATCAAATAAATAACTGGTCAATAAATAAGACTCTTTATATCCTCTCTTCAGCTTCGAAACGTTGAAACGAAAAAGAAAGTTGAATTTTCGCCATAATGCTGCGATTTTTAAATATCATTAATTGCAGTAACCTGCACTGGAGAGAGCCGCAAATAAGATCAATATATGAAGGTGACAATCAAGATAGATCTATATCGCTGAATCTAAGATCCTCTTATTGACGCAACCCAGTCCGGATAATTTTAGGCTTCAATATTGAAATATTGCACTGTGGTGAAAACCTGCGAGTTATAGGCTCTACGTAAACAAAGAAATTGATTTAAAGCGTGTTGGGCATCATCCTCTTTGTCAATATCCGCCTCCCCTATAAATGTATCGTGCAGAGAAGATTATGGCGCACTTAAGCTAAAACGACCCTGAATCGGCCATCTTCAGATAAGATGATAGCCCAAAAGAAGCTCTACGCAAAAATGCGATAATCTTCTCTCTCCGGAGTTAATAATCTTCCTACGTTACCCTAGACCTAATTCAAATATCGCTTCTTTTGTTCTGGCAAAACGTATTGTTCAAACATCTAGCGCTGTCCGAGCTTTGCCACAGAGACTTGATATGTTTCTGATAGACACCCGGCATTCTCAGTGTGTGTTGATTGAACCCGGCGACTTCCCGCACCTGGTCGTGAATTAGATCTAGCTCGCTGTTGACGTGTCTCGTCCCCATGGCTGTAGGAGGGTGAGCAGACTCGGGGCCCCCTGTTCTATTGGGTCTGTCGCGGGTGGAGTGCTTCTCTAGCGGTGAGTTTCATAAAATGGTGAACCTCCCTGTTAATTTTATCTAAGTAATATCACCATGGAAAGATGGAAGTGTAGTTTGTTGGTGATTTTGAATACAATGTAATTTTATTTTTTTTTTTCTTGTTCTTTACTGTGCCGACAATCTGCTTCTTCAGGACTGGTGATCTATACTTAAGTTCATATTGTGACGTATAATGAGAATTCAGCGTGTTGGTATTTTATAGTTCCAAAAGATCAATGTAACCGTCAATAAAAATATATTTCAATTGAACGCGTAATAAATATCCCATAGTAAACAAAAACAGTTTGTGATAATAATTGATAAATCTTGTGGCTTTTTGTATCCGCCACTATAATGCACGAGAAGTGAAGTCTTCTCCGTACTTAAGGAAGCGTGAATAACCCAGGAAATATAAAGAAACTAAAAATAACGTTGGATATTATGACGCCGAGTTAGTTTTACATAGTATGTGAGGTGGCCTGGGATTTTTAGGCTCAAGTCGGAAATTACTGTTTTGAGCTATTGGGCTTCAAACATAAAAAATCAATTTTCCAAGGTTTCCCACTTTTTAGTTTCTAATGAACTATCAAACATTTTTCTATTTTACCAAACAATGTCAGAGCCCAAAAGAAACTTTAAATATGCTTTATGGTGTTTTTGCAAGACCGCATGAAAACTTTCCTAAACTTTAAACACGTTTTTCTCAGTTTCTCACTCCCCAGCATTGTGTTAAGTTTTAGGTCATGTCTCAGTCAAATACTAATATATTCTAAATATTTCAACTGTTTTATGCAGGGAATTGGTGGGGATTTAAAAAAAATATGGAAATCACAATTTGTCCAAACCATTCATTGAGCGTGAAAATTGCAGACCACCTCACAAATTATTGTCAAATATTTGGTACGACAACCATGGATATCATTTTTTCTGGTTGATTGGTTTTAAAAAATGCACAAAGAGTCTTCATAGGAGAATTGAATTCCAATTTTTGAACATCAAAGGAGACATAGATCTCGGGGATAATTTTTTCCGTCCTGAAGTGAACTGGAAAAGGCCAAAGGATTCCTGTCAATCTTTCTCTTTAACATTTCTAAACTCTTAAGATTACACCCAGATGTTATAACCTCTATCATAATCTTATTTTTATTTCTACTACTATCGAACTTAAACTTTAATTATTTTTACCAGCAAGGCAAAGTCCG
Source organism: Elysia crispata (assembly GCA_033675545.1). Taxonomy (NCBI): domain Eukaryota; kingdom Metazoa; phylum Mollusca; class Gastropoda; family Plakobranchidae; genus Elysia; species Elysia crispata. The sequence goes on along the minus strand of JAWDGP010002483.1, from coordinate 419,116 downwards.
CATGCTTCACTCCAAAGCCTTTATTCCTATTCTTTCATTAAAATGTGTTCTTTAACTCATTCATCTCATTATTTTTTTCCTCTAACTAACAGCTGTTTCTATTTTAATTACCAAGTCACAAGCCTAACATTGATGAGGCAATTTAATAATGTAATGATGTTTGCCTTGAGTGATTCTGTGAAAAAGGAGACAATTCGTGAGATATTCTGCACATATTTGTAACATCTTGGAAAGATCTAATTTGAAGAAGTCATAAATTGCAAATTGATTGATGTTTCGATTTTTTTTAAAGCATAACAACACACTTATCTAACCAATATATATCGCTTTCCACAGACCGCCCATATGTGTCTGTAGTAGACAGTTTTTTGACAAGAAAAACATACGGAACCAGACTCTACCAGAGGACTAAGAATTTCTACATTTTCCCCGGTGCTGCTGCTAGCGGAACCGGAAACGAGACTCATCATGGCGAACCTGTTGCGGAAATGCCGTGTTGTGCCGATCCAGTTCGTGCTGGCCGGCGCAGCGCTCCTCATCTACATCATCTACTCCCAGCGACCCGAGAAAGTTAACCTGGAGAGTAAATGGGCTGAGCTCAGAGATGAGGAGTGTAAGTAAAAACTTTCTTGCTTTTCTTTTCTATCTTTTTTTTTTTTTTTTTTTTTGGGGGGGGGGGGGGGGCGCATATTCTGGCCATGTATTCAAAATAACCTTGACAGGTAAACCTTCAGAGGAAAAGACGGAGACAGAACACTACTATTCTGGTCATGTAGCCAAAATAATCTTGAAAGGTAAACCTACAAAAGAAAAGAGGGAGACAACACTACTATTCTGGTCATGTAGCCAAAATAATCTTGAAAGGTAAACCTACAAAAGAAAAGAGGGAGACAACACTACTATTCTGGTCATGTAGCCAAAATAATCTTGAAAGGTAAACCTACAAAGGAAAAGAGGGAGACAGAGCACTACTATTGTGGCCATGTAGCCAAAATAATCTTGAAAGGTAAACCTACAAAGGAAAAGAGGGAGACAGAGCACTACTATTGTGGCCATGTAGCCAAGATAATCTTGAAAGGTAAACCTACAAAAGAAAAGAGGGAGACAATACTACTATTCTGGTCATGTAGCCAAAATAATCTTGAAAGGTAAACCTACAGAGGAAAAGACGGAGACAGAACACTACTATTCTGGTCATGTAGCCAAAATAATCTTGAAAGGTAAACCTACAGAGGAAAAGACGGAGACAGAACACTACTATTCTGGTCATGTAGCCAAAATAATCTTGAAAGGTAAACCTACAGAGGAAAAGACGGAGTCAGAACACTACTATTCTGGCCATGTAGCTAAAATCATCTTGAAAGGTAAACCTACAAAGGAAAAGAGGGAGACAGAACATTACTTTTCTGGCCATGTAGCCAAAAAAACCTTGAAATGCAAACTTACAAAGCAATATAGCACTACTTTGTTTTGGCTACCTGGCCATTTTGCACACTCCGTTTTTTTTTAAAAAATTGATATGGTAAGAACCATAGACTAGAAAGTGACACCAGGCATTTTTATTTCTGTAAATCGAACACATTTCCGTTAGGCAGAGCGAGGCTGAAGAGATAACTCCCCGAAAATCATCGACTGAGGTCATGGGATCCAAACTCGCATGAGATTGGTATTATAATTTTCAGAGCCGTTGCTCTTCAAAACAGCTGACTTCGCTTACTTAGAAACCTGATTCATAAAAAATGAATATCTTGTAAACAGCCCTCGTGTATGCGGATTAAAAAATGGGCTATAAGTGTATCAATCACTATGATTGCAATCATATTTTGACATTTTATGACATTTATTTTTGAAATAATTACAAGTTGGTCTGAGCAAATTAAGCTGTAAAGAGAGCGCGCGCACACACAAACAAACACAATGAAAATTGCGAGTGTTAACATAGCAAAAGCAATGGTTATTTTAAAATAGCAGAAAAACTGTTGATCCTGTACCGCCCATTCTATTTATAGATCTTTTAAAACACTCATAATTATAGTTAAGTCCGTTCGAACAAAAAAAAAAAAAAAAAAAACGCTTAGAGTTACCCCGCCTTGCAAAAGTTAAAAGCTGCACATTTCTTTGTGCTTCCAGGGTAATGAGCGTTTACATTTATCCATAAATAGATTGAGATTTACCAAAATTAGTTAACTTTTATTTAAAAAAATGGTGCGTCAGCTCCATTCATTGCGGACCTGAGCTTTATCACGATAATGAAATATTATCTGTTTCATTGTATCAGGATGCAAGATTTCAGTTATTAATTAATGTTTTTCAGACCGTTTTTTTTTTTAAAAAGACTATCAAATACTTTCTATTCACCAAATATCAACAACAGAAATTGTCCTTCTTTTCCCTTCTACAGTGAAAAAATACGCCAGCGTGCGAGAGGTTGGTCTGGAATTTGTTAGGAAAACTGGGAGAGTCGGCAACAACATAGAGGATCTCGGAGAAAAAACTCTCGACCGAATGAACCTTACCCAGCTTATGGTTGCTGTCCACAGTTTCCTTGACAACGCCGACGTCATGTGCAAACGCCGTATCCGGATGGGCAGCCTAAGTGACGGCGGCTGGGAAATATGTGACGACGATTTAGTGCGGCCCAAACAACCGCCCTGTCTCGTCTACTCCTTCGGGTCGGTGGAACATTTCGCCTTTGAAGATGACATTTCTCGGGTATACGGCTGCGAAGTTCACTCTTTCCAAGTAGACATGGCTTGGGACGATTATAACAGATCTGACCTCATCTACGTTCATCCGTTCGGAGTGGGCAAGTACACAGAAGACAACCCCGAAGGGAAAGAACTCTACACTTTCGGGGATATCCGTACGATTCTTAGCCACAAAAAGCGCAACATAGACGTGGTCAAGCTTGACATTCAGTATGCCGAGTGGTCAGCCATGCAGGAGATGGTAGAAGAGGACGAACTGGACAATGTACGGCAGGTCCTCGTCGAGTACCACATTGGCAGCGACCCCACTGAAGAGAAGCTCCGCCGGATGTTACGTATTCTACGCGGGATGAGCGAGGCTGGCTTCCGGAAGTTTTATGTGCATAAATGCGAGAAAGGCTCTTACCATCACCCAAACTTTCCCGTGGTACGCTCTAAATGCTATGATATTCATTATTTAAATGAAAACTTCCTAAAAAAGAGGGATAAAAAACCGAAATTGGAAGAAGAGGATGAGGAGGAGGAAGACACGGAAGAAGAGGAAGAAGAGGAGAAGGGCGGAAGCGATGAAAAGAAGACAAAGAAGCAAGTAGAAGACGAGGATAGAGAAGAGGAGGAAGAAGATGAGGGTAAAAGGAAAAAAGAAAGAGAAGAAGAGGATGAGTGATACTTTACAAAAATTAATAAATAAGTTTCCTAAAAATTCATTTTCAGAAAATTTTATTAATTATATTGTAATCTTGGTAGTTTCCATTCAAAGTTTTTTTTTTTTAAACACTAACCTATTTATGAACTGATACATTTAAAAAAATACGTTATAGGCCTTACATATGAAAACTACATGTAGTTTCTTATAGAGGAACACAATTCTAATCTCTGGTCCTTAAAAGTGAAAACTTGTGATACTTATTGTCTTTGTTTCAGTTATAGTTTTCGTTACAGATAATTTCATCTTTTTTTGCTGTTAGCATTACATTCGTTGTAACCAAATAATTCTGTTTGCATTGAAACAGTATTTGATAAATGTATCTGAAACGTTCGAATGATATGGATGGAGAAGCGGAGCGGCTACTTGTTTTTATGAACGACTGGTTGTGAGTGCTTCAACTGACTTTGTTAGCTAGTGACGAATAAAATATCACAAAAACATAATGAAGTATTCATTTTTGTCTAGGTGTGTGGGAAAAAAAGTGTGGTTGAAACCCAAATGAGTATGTTAGTCCAATATCTAATTACTTTTTGTTTAAATACAGAAGTGGATATTGATGGAAACTAGCATGATAAAGGGTTGGATATTATTCATTCGTTCGCTTATTTTTGGGGATTGATTATCGGAGTCATGCTTAATTTTTTTTACAATTGTTGACTCAATGCATTTTCAATCGCCTATAGCTTTTTCCCCTCTCTTTTTGTTCCCATTGCATTAGTTTAGCGTGATTTAAGGGGTCTTCTTAAAATAATTATGTGAAAGCCTCTGCATTGTCTGCTTCCCGCCTATTAAATTGTGTACACATATAATATCTGAAATAGTGTTTATAACATATTGACAATAAAGCTATTTTTGTCTTCGAGCTTTTCTATATGATATTATAAGAGAGTCCTTGTGCGTGTGTATTTGTGTGTGTGTGTGTGACCACAACAAGTCGCGAGTATACGGTCGTCTAAGAAAGGAAATGTAGAAAAATAATTATGTTTTAGGAAATAAGAATGGAACGAGCGAGCGAGCGAAAAAGAGAGAGAGAGAGAGAGAGAGAGAGAGAGAGAGAGAGAGAGAGAGAGAGAGAGAGAGAGAGAGAGAGAGAGAGAGAGAGAGAGAGAGACAGAGACAGAGACAGAGACAGAGACAGACAGAGACAGAGACAGAGACAGAGCCGAGACAGAGACAGAGACAGAGACAGAGACAGAGACAGAGACAGAGAGACAGAGAGAGAGACAGAGAGAGAGACAGAGAGAGAGAGAGGAGGGAGGAGAAAGAGAGAGAAAGCGTTAAGAGAGTTTAAAAAAAAGAGATGGGAAAAGAGAGGCAAAAACGTTGAGAAGAGATGAGAGAGATGAGATGAGGGAGGGGAAATAAAAGAGACAAAGAGACAGCGATAGGGCAGGTCATGAGAGATAATTAAAGAGAGGGTAAAATAGAGAGAATCTATTCAGTGAGGTAGTAACAACAATATGAATAATAATAACAACAACAACAAAAACAATGATAATAATAATAATAATAATAATAATAATAATAATAATAATAATAATAATAATAATAATAATAATAATAATAATAATAATAATAATAATAATAATAATGATAATAATAATAATAACAATAATAATAACAATAGCAGTAGTTCAGGTAGTTGTAGTTGTATTAATAGTAGTAGTGGTAGTAGTAGTAGTAGTAGTAGTAGTAGTAGTAGTAGTAGTAGTAGTAGTAGTAGTAGTAGTAGTAGTAGTAGTAGTAGTAGTAGTAGTAGTAGTAGTAGGAGTAGGAGTAGTATATTTATATACATATATATATATATATATATATATATATATATATATATATATATATATACTTTTTTTTCACAGTTTTTACTTCAAATTTATATATGTGAATATCCTTGTGTGGTTTGTTGATCTTATTTTTGTGTCTGACGAAGGCGTAAACCCGAAAGCTCACGTGTTTTGTACCTTTTGGAGCTGTACTCTACCCTTTTTTATAACGGTGCTTCACAACTATTCACAAAGCACCACTGCAACATTCAATTTAATTAGCTGTAGTAGTAGTAAGTAAGAGTTTTAAGAGCTAGAATTTTAGGTATTGCTCAGCAGTGGTTGGGATAAGGCTTTAAGTGAAAATGACCGAAAATGCTTGAATTGATGGGATTAGAACCATCGATTTATGGATGCTTCGGCACCCATTGCTTTGCCACTCAAAGAGAACATAGCTTGTACCAATACGCCACCACACTCCCTAAGAAGAGAATTTCATGGCAAATTTATTTACTAAACCTCTCTGAGTGACTTGCAATCTTGATTGGGAAAGTCCAAATCGCACCAAAGACAACCATTGAATCCGGAAGCACCACACTTGCCATAGGACACACAAACATCGAGGACGATCGATAACAATATGTATGCCTCAAATATATAGTAGCTTCAAATTTTAGACCTAGAGGAGGCAAACCACTGGGTTGATTATAAGTAAGAATTATAAGAGTTAGAATTTTAGGTGGTGCTCGGCAGTGGTTAGGATAAGGTTTTAAGTGAAAATGACCGAAAATGCTTGAATTGGTGGGATTAGAACCATCGAATTATAGATGCTTCGTCACCCATCGTCTTGCCACGCCACTCAAAGAGAAAATAGCTTATACCAATCAAGACTGCAAGTCACTCGGGAGGCTTAGTAAAATACCTTCGCCATGAAACTCTTTTTAGGGAGTGTAGTGTCGCATTGGTAGAAAAGCTTTCTTAATATGCAGAACAAGGCCTGATAAACGCATCATTTAACAATTAGTTAATGAGAAGTGAAAGGTGTAACACGGCTGAATAAGGTCATCTCCGGAGAAGAATATAATTAATCGAAAATCTTTGCAAGTCTTTATGATTTTAGGAAAATGTTGAATGCATGCAGGGCCATATTAATAGATATAAATGATCAGCTTGATTAATGGCTTTTTTGTGATGGAGTTCTCACACATAAAATTCCATTTTTTTTTTGTCGCGCAAAATTTTGACAAAAAGCATATTATGAATGTGATGGAAGACAATGACAGTGGAGTCACACTGAAAGAGGAGAAGTTAGTGAAGAAGAGAGGAAGAATGGAAAAAGATGGAAAGGAAAAAAAGGGGGAGAAGGAGCTGACTGAAATCGCGAGAGGACAGTCGGTGTATTTGTCTGTGTGAAAGAGAGAGAGAGAGAGAGAGAGAGAGAGAGAGAGAGAGAGAGAGAGAGAGAGAGAGAGGGGGGGGATAGAAAAAGAAAGAGAGAAATATTGAAGTAGGAAGAGAGAAAGAGCAAAAAGGGAAATTGAGAGTCAGAGGAAGAGTGACAGAGAGTGAAAGAGAGGTTGGGAGCATTAGACAGGCATAGGAGGAACAGAAAAAAAGGAAAAGAGAGAAAAGAAAATAAGAAAAGGATGAAAGAAAAAATGTGTGTGTGTGTATATATATATATATATATAGCTTCGTATAAATTGTAAAAAGTCTCAATGTATGCCTTATTCTTTTGTTTTGTTTTTTTTTTTTTTTTTTGCAATAAAACCTTTTTTATCTTAAACGACATAAAAATATCTAAAGTTCGAACTTTCTGAATGCAGAAGTCTCAGAAAGCTTTATTGGACCACAATACAATTTTACAATTTTATTGGGTTTGAGAGTATAATTCCTCATCAAATTAATATGCATCTTGTCCCCCAAATGCCCTTAATCGCTTTTTAAATTTCGTTCATATTGACCTTCCGGTAACTGCATATTTCTTTATGGAAAACATTCACTTCAACGGCACACTAGTTTCTTTTTAACAATTTAACCTGTCTTACTAAGGGGAATAATTTTTTATTGGCACGCAGGTGGTGGGGAAAATAAAACAAATCAATAAATTATGAGCATGAACCAATATATATTTTTTTTAAGTTATTGTATGAAACACATCTGTCTATTGATTTTTCGTGTGAGCATACTTAAGCCCGAATTATGTATATATAACCATATATTCTTAAATACATATATGATGTATACGATTAAAGTGCAAAATATGCTTGGGTGATTTTTTTTCTCTCGAAGATTATACAAAGCATCAAATACCTTTATATTGACCAGAAAACACAAGCACTTTAAAAGCGGAAAGTAGAGGAAAATGACAATCAAAATATCGTCAATAATAAAAAAAAAAAAAAAAAGAAACGCTTTGCACACATAGGACAGGTGAGAAAAAAATGGATAATGAAAATAAAAGAAGCGATATATGAATAAATTAAAGGGAAAGATTTAAAAAAAAAGGGAGATCAGTGAGGGAAAAGGATGGAGTAGGAAGAGAGAAAGGGAAAGAAGAGGAGGGGAATCAAAGCTAATAAGGGTAAGGTATAAAATTAAAATTGCACACTATTGAACTCATGCTTTAGATTTTTACAGGGTAAATTTTATTCAGGTTGGAAGTTTCAATGCACTACTTGAACAAAGCTCACCCTAGAAATCCACGATGGAATAAAAGGTGTTTTAAGAAAAAAATATCCACCCTAATAAACTTTTTTTTCTCTTTCTTTTTTTTTTTTTAAAGAGACCAGGCTTAAATCTCTCCTTGTTTGTAGTTTGATATAGCCCGTCTACAAACAGATGATCTCGGGTCTCTTTTTGCACATCAAAGTTGGCCTCCGTTGGCCATTATAGATGAGGCACTTACCCATAGCAAATTCTCGTTTAAATCTTTAATCAAGATGTTTTATTGTTCCTATGACAGTCAAGGCTGCGGTCTGTATATAATCTGGCCACCTGCAGTATGTAAGAGCAGATTTTTAAGCCCGATTCCGAATCCACAATCATGCACAGCATTTTGATCCATGATTGGCTGTAATGAGCAGAAAAGGCTTCCTCAGTTGTTACTGCATCGTGTGTCGGACTTACACAAACACTTCGGAGTTTCATCGCAAAGTATAATTGTGCAATATGTATCAAAGTGTCTGGCAGTGTTACAATTAAGGAGTATTTATAAACAAACGCTATTTGGTAGACATGCTGCAATATTGGCGTTATATGAATTGAAATGAGATATGGTTGTAAAGATATACTAGAGAAGTGCAGTTGAATCCACTTAAAGTCAACTCGCTTTAGGAGAACTATTGCTTAATATTAACCTTTTTTTTCTTCTATGACTAAAACCAACTATTGCTTAAAGAGAGCAAATATTTTTGGTTCACCAGTATTGACTTTAACCAGACTCCTCTGTAGTTTGAATTAACTTCTTGCTCTGAGAAACAATGAAATTCTTTCTCCTCTTTATCAAATGTCAGTTCGAAAGAGAATTTAAAAAGAATTGCAAGAAGGAATTTTACCTTCCTTTGATAGCTGTATCGGCACAAGCGCTGGCAGGAGTCTATATCATTTACATTGAAATAAATTTGATTTATACAGCCTATGTTACCTTGGCCTTTTAAAAATGCATATGGAAATCGCTTTTGATACACTTTCATAATTAGCACATGCACAGCTAGGAGACTGTATTAGCTTCATTCAAATATATTTGAATTTCACAACTTGGGCCTTCAAAATATGAAATTGTGGAAATCATTTTTCATAGAATTTCAATGATTATTTTTTTCTTTGCTTTTAATGGGAAGCTTTCCTCTTGGTTTTTACATTATTTCAACCATAATTCTGCACCTGAAGATGTACGTTTCTCTCAAAATATATTAGGCCAGTGCTTTGATTTTTGTTCAATTTTTGTAAGTTTAGCTGTAGGTAATGCATTGTATTAATAAGATTAAAAGTATCCTCAGTAAGAAATATACTTAATTATATTTTCTCTTCCCTTACAAAACACTTTTTTTTTGGAAAAAGCAATAATCTATTCTATACAAAAGATAAAATGAGATCTATTCACACATACGTGACAGAAAGATTGGAAAACTTAGGCCCAGCTCATACTGAATGTCTTATATTAACACACATTTTTGTATGATTCATAGAAAGTTGTCTTTAAGTATTACGCCTTGATATAAAGAATTATTAAAAATGAAGATTGAACAGTTAAAGATTAAAATTTCAAAATGTCAAAATGGATGTTAAAATCTCCAGTTATAGATAAAATAGCGACATAACTGGAAATCATTGAACAAAAGCAGTACTTCCTTCAGATGTACCCTAGCAACGACATGATTTCACATCTTAACCAGGTGGTCTAAAAGATGAAAGAAGAATTTCATCACCATTATCCCGTATCCAGATCTCGGTTAAACATTAAAGGTCTACATTCAATTATACAAAGAACTTGCCAATGGCTTCCTTCTTGTTTGTGCATAATGTACATTTATACATCCCAGCCTAATATTAGGTGTCTTCTCTCAATAAATGTACATGTTTGGATAAAAAAGTATCATGAAGTTGTTTTGTTCGTAATCCTATTATTAGACTTGTTCTTCTTACTAACTTATTAATTCGATGTTGAAATAAAAAACAATGCAGCATATTTGAGTCTTTCTCATTTTTCATTTTTCCCGTCTCTTTTTTCTGATTGTTTGTTTATATTGTTTGCCTGTAAGCTGGATGGGAAGATATCCCAAGGTATGAAATATATAGTTTGCTTAAGCTCAACTGATGTTGGTTTTGTTTTTAAAAGCGTCAGTAATGTGAATTATCATGGATCTCACAAGTTGGGCACATGAAAAATAAAATAAGAAAAGTCCAAACGTGATAGCTGTTACAGTAATTTTACACTAAATCTTTTGGGTTTTTTTAAAGATTTTTTTTTAACACTGTGTGCACAAAACCTTCACAAGCATAATAAACCATTTTAGAAGATTTGCTTTCAATAGCTCTGTGCTCACATGGTATTGCAAAATATTTGAAGGATTCTAAAAATCCTTATAATTAATTTAGGTATTTGATGAACTTCAAGCTTAATTCTCAAAACAACAAAGCACAGTAATAGTTTTAATAGCCCCCCCCCCCCCCCCCCCAAAAAAAAAAAAAAAAAAAAAAAAAAAAATTCTGAAATGTGCTGTAGAATGTAAATCTGTTGCTTCACTTCTGAAAAAAAAAAGTTTTCATTCCAAAATGCTCAAGAAAAACGCAGAACTAATGACAGCCAAAGTCACAATCACATGTACTTTCAAAAACTTGTTACATACAGCTGATCAGTAACTTTTATCACGGACTTAAAAGCATACACATATGTTTTAAACAAAACAAGATAAACATGTCTTGATAAGTTTATTGAAATTAGAAAACATTGTAATTTTTTTTTTAAATCACAGCCTAACAGTTTTGATGCACATTGTTTAGCATTCATTCCTATACTCTCCATCATTATAAATCCTTTACACGTAGACATATACATTTACAATCAAAGCATAAAAAGATGAATGTATTATTTGTCACATTCAATAAATTCATAAAAAATGTCTTGATTGCATTTATTAGATACTCGAATGAAATTATTGTGAATTCTGTGTATTATTCTTTAGTAAAATTCAAAACGAAACTGGGAAAATGAAATCATCCAACTGAAATCAGAAGAAACTGTCAATTCTAAATGCATTAAAAAAAAAGAACTCAATTGAGTCTTAGGATGCCAAAGTTTATTCAATGGTTTTCAAATGTGTTTTAAATTGGAAGCTCCATGACCATGTCTCTTTATTTTGTTTCATATTGTTATAGTTATTTTGAAAGTTTACAAAATCATAAAAGGCATTCAAGCAATTCATACATTCTATTGAGACAATTAGCACTGCAGTGAATCCATTTCCAATTTTTTGCCTCCAACAAAGTCCTTTAGAGAACGACTATTAGAGTTAAAAATTTTGAGCAATATTATAAAAAAAATATTCCTCTTTACAATTTTGTACAAGGAGTAACTATTGATAGGCCAGACCAGATTTTCTCTATTTTCCTTGTTCTGCAAAATATTAATATTATATAACTTTAACCCGTTTGTAAAATAACATTTTCTAAAACACCATACCTACAAACTTTCTTTCTTACTTATGGTTCCTTGAGAAGCAAGATCCTTCAACTCATCCTGAGAGAAACCAAAGTCAGACAAAACGTCAATTGTGTGCTCCCCCAAAGATGGCAGAGGCTTCAGTTTCATACCCTCTGCCGGGGTCCTACTCAGCTTGGGAGCCGGCGCTGGGTGTAAAGCATTTGGGAAATTCGGCCATGTGCCCTTGAGGAACAGGCCACGATGCTGATTGTGTGGGTGTTCAGCAGCTTCGTCTGATGTCAGCACAGGAGTGACGCATGCATCAAGGTCAGCAAACACCTGTACCCACTCATCTCTACTTTTGGTGAGAAAGATTTTCTCAAACAGCTGTTTCTGCTCTACCTGATCATCGCCTTGACTTACTTTACTGGGATCCAATTCCAAACCTGACAAAGAACAAAAAAAATCTTGTAACAAATGGTTCCTTAAAACAACCCCTGGAAAATAAAAGTTATGGGTTATTTAAAATGACATGTTTCAACAATAACAAAAAATTATGATCCTCACCTGGGTTGGACAATAATTAGTTTGCCTCTTTTTGAAACAAAAACTTTTCAATGCAAACCACATAGATCTACATTGATTTATTCTCAAAGGATAAGAGAGAAAGGGAGAGAGAAAATAAAAGTTTACTTTTACAAATTATAAGAAAGGCCCACCTTTCAAAAGGGCTTTATAAATTGAGATTTGATGACTCCCACTGGCATGAAATTGCAGACCTTTGTCTCATAAGCACTGTAGAAAGCTGCCATTTTGGCAAGTTAAAGATTTTAGAGTAGATGCACCTCCCAAAGGAGACGTAAGGATCGAAGAATATATGTTCTCATTGTTGAATCATCCTGCTCTCTGGGAAACATTATCAACAAAGGAGAAGGGACTGCATCTGAATTTAAAAGCTAAGATTGGAAAGGTCCAGGAAGCTTTCAATAACAAGGAATATCTCTCTCCGAGCAAAGTTGAGAATCTTTAACTCAGAAGTCAAATGTCAAGCTGTATGGCTTTGAGACATGGAAGGTCCTCCAACTATATGATGTGAATTAAGGTCTTAATCAACATGCGTCTACTTAGGGTAAGATAGGCAGATAAGGTCAGAAATTAAGAGATATGAATGAAGAATAGAGCAGCCATCGCCTGTGGCTGAAAGTGTATGAAGATAGACGTTGGAAATGGAATATTCACACTCTAAGGAGGTTAGACAAAAGCATCACACAACAAGCACTGGAATCTCAGGGAAAAAAATCAAGAGGAAGACCACATGGAACTTGGAGGAAAGTCAGGGAAGACAAAGTGATCAGAAGTAGAAGGACATAGACAGAAGTGAAGAAACTGGCTAACGGTCTATATCCTGAGCCTGGGTGGGGAAAAGGCTCAGATAGTCATGTCACTTTTTGAAAGACTTTGCTGTGGTGCAAATGACAAAATAGTCACTGGTCCACTCTGACTATACTTTTCCAGGGAGAAAATTAGTTCACCCTTTAAATTTCACAAATTAGAAAGGCCCACCTTTCAAAAGGGCTTCATAGAATTTATCTTCAACAGCCCCCACTGCCATGAACTTGCCGTCCTTTGTCTCATAAGTATCGTAGTAAGCTGCCCCTCCATCCAGCATGTTCTGGCCCCTCTTTTTGGCAAAAAAGTGACCCCGGACTATGTCAACCCAGGCACCTATCAAAAGATAATGGGAAATACTGAGCATATTGTTATAAAACATTTCAAACAGTGATGAAACAAAAACCTCTCTGATAGTAATACATGTAGTTTGGCAAAGGAAAGGGCATTCTCTATGTTTGTAATGTTACTGATGAAGCACTCTGTAATTTTGATACCACGGATCCTTGGACTAATTGTTGTGCCCAAGAGTTAAGCATTTTTTTTTCTATAATTTTTGGCAATGGAAATAAATTTGATCTTTGACAAACAAACACCATAACCAACATACTCATATAAGCTGATCCCTCGACCATACTGCAGTCGATGACCTGACCCAGGCCAGATCTGCTTCTCTCAAACAGTGCTATGACGATACCTAAGGCGCAAGGTAGACCTCCGCCAGCAAAGTCTGCGAGAATGTTGAGTGGTGGGTATGGTTTCTCTCCTTGTCTGCCCAACATTGAGAGCAATCCTGTATAAATATATAAAATTTGTTAAAAGAAAACAAAACAAGAGTTTTAATCAGTTGAATTAAACGCTATATCAGCATCAATTCAAGGATATTGTAGTTGTATTGAATATATAAGTAAATAGAATCTAAAATAAATTATGTAAAAATTTATTGAAAAAATTAAGTTATGCATGCACTAGAAATACGGATTATACTCAGCCAAATCATTTAATTGCATCGTGTGTCTCCACATTACAGGTGTTCGTGACCTCACGATTATTAATTACTTAACGTTATAAAGACGACATTCACTAGTGTGAAGAGTTGAAATTCCTACGCAATATGATGGGGAAAAGAAGGTCCGAAACATTACTCTGTGATAAGGATACATATTAGTCAGTCATGGCATATCAGGCACAAGTCGTAATCTTTGGTACCATGTAAAACATGGTTTTCTACTATGTCCAAAGAAATTTCATTTAACATATTTGTAAAGCGTCCTATGAAACAATTTATTTCTGCCTTTAATGAATTCTAAACAATTTCAAGCAACTTGATTTCAGTGGTTCTGTCACTCTTCCTACTTTGAGCCACTTTGTAAGTCCACTCAACATCTTTTCACGTTGTTTTCCCCTGATGACTTTTCCTTCAATCACTCCAGTTCTAGTTTCCCCCTTCTCATCACATGGCCAAAGAAAGGTTGCTTGGCGTTTACGTATTCTATTTATTTTTATGAGTGATCTTGCTATGCGGCTTCTCGTAACACTGTTTCCTTTGATTTGTTTACATTCCATGAGATTCATGGCATTGAACGACATTTCTGTTGCCTCCAGTTTCTTTTGTACCTGTTTTGAAATTCTCCAGGTCTCGCATTCTTCAGAATGGGTTCAATATAGCCTTCCAGGGCTTTTTTTTTTGTAAATCAAGATGTAGTTATTTTTTAGTAAGGCACAAGTATTGATTTCATTCCCTGAAAACTATTTTTTGCTTGGTTCCTTTTCAGTGTTGGTGCATCCATTAAAATATGCAAGTATTTGAATTGATACCTCGATGCCTTATGTGTGTCAAATAATTTTGCAAGCTAATCCATACCTGATGTGGCAATATAGTTGATATCATGACCAGCCTTGTGAGCCATGGGACCTGTCTGGCCGTATCCAGTGAGACGAGCATAGATCAGTTTTGGATTGTCCTTGGTCAAGATCTGTGGTCCAAGATTAAGTTTTTCCATAACCCCTAGAATAGAGAAGATTAACAGCATAAGAATTAAAATGTAAATTATAGATCCATGCACATTCAAAAAAGTGTTTTTAACATGCTTACTCCACTTTATCATTGTTGTGTCCAAAACTAAGGACAAATGATTTCAGGATATCAATCATTTAAATTTAAGCCCATGATACTCTTAAAAGTCTGTTGCAAAAGACAGAATTAAAAAAAGTAAGGAAATACTTTACTCTGCTGAAGTCTTTTGTTTAAAACTTTCTGATGTGTCCTACTTATGTCAACAGTCCAACATCCTTTAGAGTTCTAAAGTATTAAAATCAACCATATGAAGTGGTGTTTTCGAGGCATTGGATACCTTTAATTGAGTTAGTTGTCTATTCATAATAAGGTGAGAGAGAATGATATATATATATATATATATATATATATATATATATATATATATATATATATATAGAGAGAGAGAGAGAGAGAGAGAGAGAGAGAGAGAGAAAGAGAACTTTTTTTCCCTCAATGCAAAATTGTAACATTTTAACTGTCACAAATAAAGGTAGAGGTATGGTTTATTTAAAAAAATAATTCATATTTATCACATGTGCTTTATAATTCTCACATAGAGCATTGGGCTACCAATACAGAGGTTCAGAGTTCATATTCTATCAGGTACTATGTGGTAGATGGGTTACACCTCACCATACAAGCCCTGAGGCCTGAAGAGAATACCGGTTTTGTATTAATAGTCTCTTTGATTCTAAGTTATGTCATTGGTCTGAGGCTAAAAGTAAGGAGCCTTTAAATTCTCCACCAAAACATACTTATTGCAGCTCCGAAAAGCTCATTGCCTATAGATGATGCTGGATCAGAACCAACCAATCAACAATTCAGACAGCATAATTGAAACATTATTCCCTTATTTTGTAGTAAATGGAACAAATCACCCACCAGGTCTAAATGGCTCCAAAAGCACATCGGCATTTTTGCACAGCCTTCGCACAATATTTGCGCCCTCTCTTGTTTTCAGGTTCACAGACACAGACCGTTTTCCACGGGCCAGGGTATCCACGACAAATAATCCTGTAGGCTGCAATGGTAATTAGATTTTAACATTAAAGATACTAAAAGCCATTGTTATCACTACAAAACAATGTTGTCATAAATCAATACTCACGCAACCAAAATACAGTGTATTGCAATAATTATTACAGATAGGCTCCCTATTTGAACAACTGAAGTCAGTTATGTCACCATTACATAAACATTGCTGTGAAAAGGTACATATAACCAAGGTAAGGTGAAAACAATAAAACTATTAAAAGAAAATCAAAACAGATTGTGAATATTGAACATAGTCGACAAGAGATTGCACGGTGCAAAAATAGTGGGTGTAATAATTATTGCACACAGATCTACTTGCTATGTATTAACTGAAAATTAAATGCAATATAATTTTCTCAGTTAAGTTTCCTTTTTTCATAGTTTTTTGTTTTGTTTTTGGCTTTCTTATGATGTATGAAGGCAATAACTGATATCTAAGAAGACAACAAACGTCAATTATTGAAATGCATGGAAGGGAGGAAGGGTAAGCATATGAGCAAAAACTAAACAAAATTATGCTTCACTCTTCCTGCCTTGTTCAGTTCCCTGTTCATATCAATCAATCGATTATACCCAAAAACACTCCAGATTATCTTTTATAGGAACTGACTGATTTGAATCAGGCTGCTGAAATTGATTTGTTACAAAAAAAAAAAAAAAACAACAACAACAAAACAAACAAACAAACAAACAAACAAACATCAACCACTTACAAAGATAAAGAAAATGAATTTGGAACTTGTTTCAATAATTCAATTGCAAATTGAAAAACCTACACAATTCGAATAATGTTGTATCAAGCAGATATCCAATAAAACAATAAAAGAGACAAAACCAAAATAAAATAATCTTATTACATTTTTTCCATATCAAACCCTCATCCTGTAAGTTTGCTCATATAATTTATATATATGTATACTTGTTACTAAATCTTAACAGTAGAGTAATAATTCACAGGCAAAAAAATTCATCATTTATCTACACTTTCATTTATGCATTCAAGCATTTTTGAACGTGGAACGATTTTTGTTTGTACATAGCAAAATATATCTTCGATGCATAAAACGATCAGAAGGTGATGGAAAAAGAGAGAGTGGGGAAGATGGAGAGCTTTGGTTTAATTTAAAGAAATAGCCACAGATACTTTCAAGAGTTAAAAAGGCCACATTTAATTACCATATCACTAAACATAACAAAAAGCAAAATAATAATACCTGTTTAGAGGGAATAAAATTAAAATCGTTGTCCTTATGTTTATAAATATCAGATATTACGGTCTGATGGAAGGTTCTTAGAAGATTACAGAAACCAACCTTATCAACCCGAATCACCGTAGCCCCGAAATCTGCCAGAATCATTCCACATAAAGGGGCTGGCGCAAGCCCTGCCATCTCAATGACAGTGATGTCTTTCAAAGCCATGATGCTGGTTCAAAGTCAAAATCAAAGACCTTTATTGGTGGGTAGAACTTGAATCTGATATCTGGATTACAAATAAGACATACCAGTAATGAAAGAATTATTGCTTCAAGGCTAAAAATGTAAATTAAAAAATAGGATTTCAATTACACCAATAGAGGCCTCTTTCTCTCTCTCTCATCTCTCTCTCTCTCTCTCTTTTTTTCTCTCTCTTTCTCTCTCTTTCTCTCTCTCTCTCTCTCTCTCTCTCTCTCTCTCTCTCTCTCTCTCTCTCTCTCTCTCTCTCTCTCTCTCCTTTCTTTCTGCTCCTCTTTCCCTTTTCCACTTTCTTTCTCTCTCTCCTTCCCTATTTCACTTCTAGTTTTTGTTCTTTTTTTTTTTTGGCTCGCTCTACTATTTTCTCTATATCTATTATTCCATCTGTCTGTTTCTCTGTCTGTCTGTGTCTGTCTGTCTGTCTATCTCTCTCTCTCTCTCTCTCTCTCTCTCTCTCTCTCTCTCTCTCTCTCTCTCTCTCTCCTTTCTTCCTGCTCCTCTTTCCCTTTTCCACTTTCTTTCTCTCTCTCCTTCCCTATTTCACTTCTAGTTTTTGTTCTTTTTTTTTTTGGCTCGCTCTACTATTTTCTCTATATCTATTATTCCATCTGTCTGTTTCTCTGTCTGTCTGATTGTCTGTCTGTCTGTCTGTCTGTATATCTCTCTCTCTCTCTCTCTCTCTCTCTCTCTCTCTCTCTCTCTCTCTCTCTCTCTCTCTCTCTCTCCTTTCTTTCTGCTCCTCTTTCCCTTTTCCACTTTCTTTCTCTCTCTCCTTCCCTATTTCACTTCTAGTTTTTGTTCTTTTTTTTTTTGGCTCGCTCTACTATTTTCTCTATATCTATTATTCCATCTGTCTGTTTCTCTGTCTGTCTGTCTGATTGTCTGTCTGTCTGTCTGTCTGTCTATCTCTCTCTCTCTCTCTCTCTCTCTCTCTCTCTCTCTCTCTCTCTCTCTCTCTCTCTCTCTCTCCTTTCTTTCTGCTCCTCTTTCCCTTTTCCACTTTCTTTCTCTCTCTCCTTCCCTATTTCACTTCTAGTTTTTGTTCTTTTTTTTTTTTGGCTCGCTCTACTATTTTCTCTATATCTATTATTCCATCTGTCTGTTTCTCTGTCTGTCTGATTGTCTGTCTGTCTGTCTGTCTGTATATCTCTCTCTCTTTCTCTCTCTCTCTCTCTCTCTCTCTCTCTCTCTCTCTCTCTCTTCATTTTCGATAACGCCTTCAACATTGAAAAGTTGAATTTAAAGCTATTTAAAAACATTTTTTATATTATTGGCTTCATTTTAGAGAGGGGTAAATGAGATACCTGCATTTTATCTATTTTTAAACTGCAAGTTCATAAGAGTGATTTACAGCTGAACTTCAAGTCAGGCGTATTACCTGAACCAATGTGGAGATTTTCAGTAGTCAATGTGATACAATAGTTATTCTGAAACAAAATTGAAAAACCCTTGTCATTATGATGGAATGTACTACTGTTCTCATACATCTACATGTTGATACAAAATTGGTGATAAATTTTCTTGACTTTTCCTTTAAAGCTGGCACATTTGATATCTCTGCCTAAACCCATCTGTTACTCTGAGTTAACTCTAACAGTACATGAACTTATAACGTAGACTTTTATAGCTTTTAGAACATTTATACTATTTCATTCATTTGCATATTGTAAACCTAACATACAGTATATCACACGTTTTAATGTAAGAGCCACTGAATAATTTGTTAAGAAAACCGTATGGTTTCAATTAGCACAACGAAGTACAAGTGCTTAACTCAAAATTACTCTTAATTCTGTCAATAATTTTGTTTTGGAGAAGAAGTTTTACATTGGGCCTAACGAAAGTAATCTGCCTAACCATTAGATGGAGTTAAAAAAGAAAGGTCATTTTTTCATAATTATGGAAGACTTTTCGGGATATTCTGATTGCTTTTAATGTCCAAATATAATCATAATGATACAGTGTCCCGTTGGACTTTGCTGGATCAGAATTTCACTGGAATTTAAGTTATTTATGGTCTCTTTCTATTTTTTAATTTCCGAAAAAGACACATTGCTTTTTGTAAGTTCTAAGGCATAAAATACACCTAAAATAAGAGAGAGCAGTGGGTAAAGTTTCTGGTTGCAGTTTGTTAACTTTATTAAATCAGCCTTATTCTCACAGTAGAAAAAAAATTCTATGGTGAGCTCTCGAAAGGTGACCGCCTTATAACAATACTTTTAAGGCTATGTATAAATTTACTTCTCTAGAAAAAAAAAAGAATGGGTTTTTGGTACTACAAGATGTTTCTAGCACTCCTTAGTTTTAATATTTGTGGGTGAGTGTGTGTTGAAGGGATAGGAGATTTTTTTTTTTGATGAGGCGTAGCTAATTCACAATGTGAAATGCTTTCCTTTTCTTTTGAATTACTAGTATTTTCAAATTGTCAATATGGGTGATTCAATAATTTTTAATAAATATAAATGTGATGATTTTGCATTGACATTTTAGATTTGGACTCAGTAGCAAGTTTACTTCTTAATAATTTTGTACCTTAGTCAAAACCTGACCCTTAAGTGAGATGAATTATGTCTCCAATAATTCTTTAAACAAATTTTTTCGGCAATACTATACAGATTAATTCAAAACCACTTTCATTTTACACAACTTGTGAAATATCAAATCCTGTGCAGTATTTATAATTAGTTAAAATTCCATGTGGTAAAAGATGCCTAAAGAGCAGAAGTTTGGGGGAGAAAACCCAAAAACTTCAGAGCATCAAGTTATTAACTCTGATTATAAAAATAAAAAAAAAAAATTCAAAGCCTTTCTTCAAAGATAATTTACCGTGGATATTTCCTCAGTGTACTTTTTTTAATTTTTTCATTTTCGGTTATGAGTTTGATGCGTCTTCCTATCCTCTCTCTCTCTCTCTCTCTCTCTCTCTCTCTCTCTCTCTCTCTCTCTCTCTCTCTCTCTCTCTCTCTCCCCTCTCTCTCTCTTCGCTCTCTCTTTCTCTCTCTCGACCAGTGTTTCTATCATACATAAAAAGTCTCTAGGTAATTTTAAAGGGAATGAGATTTCTCAGAGAGTTAATATGCCACTTAGTTGGAAGTCATGAGATCAAGTTGTTGTTAGTTATCAAGCAACGGCGGTTCACGGAATGGACATTGGTATGAAATTTGAGGTATACAAAAAAGGGAAACATAAGAGACTCACAAGAAATCATTTTACAATAAAATTATCTATTTCTCCATAGATATTCAAAAATATGCTTCTGATTGTTGAACAGAGCTCACGATTTCTAACAAAGTAACATAACTCTTTAAGAAATTAAGTTGAGCAGAGATTGTATCCAAACTTACCTACGGTATGAGATGTCCGTGTTATACGCTTTAGATACAGAGTGAGAACCTCGCGGCCCTAGGGATTCTCAAGGTTAAATAATCTCTAACAGCAATGCTATTAAAATTACCAGTGGTGTAATAAGTACTTAAGTACAACTCTTTTATACCAGGTTAACGCTCATAATTATAAAGGTACTTGTGCTAAAAGGAATGGTGGGAGAGAGAGAGAGAGAGAGAGAGAGAGAGAGAGAGAGAGAGAGAGAGAGAGGAGAGGAGAGGAGAGAAAGAGAGAGAGTGAGAGAGAGAGGAGAGGAGAGAGAGATAGAGAGAGGAGAGAGAAAGAGAGAGAGAGGAGAGGAGAGAGAGAAAGAGAGAGAGTGAGAGAGAGAGAGAGAGAGGAGAGAGAAAGAGAGAGAGAGAGAGAGAGAGAGAGAGAGAGAGAGAGAGAGAGGGGGGGGGGGGAGGTGTATGTTATCGACATATCGTGTAATCTTTTGCGAGATTTTCCATTTTGTTCCTCCCAATACTCGCCGCTTCGCCAGCTCCCAGTAAGATGCATTGACGGTGACAGCAACTTCGAGTTCGATTTGTGCTGTGGTAGCGATTTCTTCTATACTCGTACAAAGCACTGCCTCATGGTCTCTCTTTTTCTTTTGAAACTTTTGTCGTTGTTTTAGTCTAGCAGATAAGAAATGAAACATATAATGACTCTGAATGCAAAATTGAAACAGGTCATCTTTTCCTTTTCTTTCTGGCGGTGGTTTAGTTCTAATCTGCTATTTATCCGCTAAAAAATGTTTGAGTTAGTTACAAAGACACAGCAGCATGTATAGATTCTTAAACTAAATCCACATAGGCGTAAATTTAGAAAATAAAATTTCTTTTAAAATAATTTACTACTCGAGAGGAGCTGTAAAATGGATCCCCCATCTGCCTCAGCATGGTTTCCTGGACTGAGATACTCGGTGTCGATACCAAATTACACGTAGTACTGATATACGTGTAGCTGATTCTTAATATTCGTTTCTGCCCAGGCATTATTTTTATGATAACTCTTAAGGGAAAAAAAATTATGACAGTTGGTAAAAGCATGAAAACAATGTTCCGGTAAATAATCTTTTCTCCACAAACGATAAAGGTTCCTAGAGATTCTTCTTCTTGCAATTTTCTGTAGTGTTTTTACTTTCTTTTAAAAAACAACAACTAATATATATATATAGAAGTTAATGATTTGTTTGGACATTCGAATTATGCACTAAACAGGGATAGACTGATATTATTCGGACAAGTAAAGCTACCTTAAAACAATCTCAAACCTGTGACTTCGGGAGATGGGCCTTACCATTTTCAAACATGTCATAGCATGACGCCACAGAAATTGTCGGCTTTGCGATGAAAATGATAAGAAGTTGCAAATGGAGTCTGTTCTTACGTCTATGTTAATCAGCCTCTTAGCCTACATACCCGCCTTTCCAGTATTGAAAGAGTTGGGTCTATAAAAATTAATGATGATTTTTATTTTCAGTCTAAGCAAGTTTATTTACTACGTTAATCTACCAAATTGGCGGCTTTGCAAACTAGCCATTTCAAAAATTTATAAATACGCTATATATATATATATATATATATATATATATATATATATATATAGAGAGAGAGAGAGAGAGAGAGAGAGAGAGAGAGAGAGAGAGAGAGATTAAGCCTTTCAAGATTCGCCGCCATATTATATTGATTATCTCGGTTCAAAACTTGAGATTACAAATAAACCTATGCTGGAGAAAAGCTTTGCTACTGCTGCTGCTATAGCTAACACTGCTACAACCGTACTATTACTGCCGCATGTATGTATTACTATATGCATACTACTGCGGCTGGTTGCTACCACAACTTCTGCTGCTATTACTATTTCTTCTTCTTCTTCTTCTTCTTCTTCTTCTTCTTCTTCTTCTTCTTCTTCTTCTTCTTCTTCTTCTTCTTCTTCTTCTACTACTACTACTACTACTACTACTACTACTACTACTACTACTACTACTACTACTACTACTACTACTACCGCTGCTGCTGCTGCTGCTTCTCTGTTGCTGCTATTGCAAGTAAGTATGTCTCTATATAATTTCTTCCTTTTCCGCGAACATGTATCATGGTTCAGAATGATAATCCCCCGTGATGCTTCCACTTTCAGTCTCATTACCTTTAATACTTCCATCATGAGATCTCTTCGCATAGTTTCTTGCTAATGTTGAGCGACAAGGCTGGTTCCTGGTCTCATGGACATTGCTGTGTTGTAAAATGATTGTTTTAACTTAAATTTGCGTATATTTATCTTGTGTATATGTTGTTTTTTTTTTTGTTTTTTTTTTTGAGCTAAGGCTGGATGCTTCATTATTTTGTTTAAACTAATTTTTAAAGGTTACTTTAACTTTTGCTTGTTCATAGGAATTGACGTGGACTTTCTTCAAGCGGGTCTCGTGTTTTCTTTCAATACTGTGTGCTCCCTGCACAAATTATCTACTAGACAAGATCAGGACTGCAGCACTTAACAAGAGTAGACTTTGCTTTACTGCAAATTTCAATGACCAGAAACCACCTATTTCGCTCTTGTCAATGTCTGGCAAACTAATCAACATCAATTAAAGTTTTACATATTTTCATGAGTAAAATCTGGCATAAGTTATTCAGGTAAGTATGCACAATTTCGCTTAAGAGGGATATGTTTTTCAGCCGGAATCAAGACTACTGAGGTTAAACAACTCATTGTGGACATTGAAGTGGATTTTGTTCGTCTGGTTCGAACAGGAAACTCAAGGCAAAGCCAACAGCAGTTGCTGAGGTCATGATACCGACTTGAGTGATATCTTGTAAAAATAAGAAATTAGTAAGTCAGTTCAAATATCAAGCTCCACATTCAAGCATTGGTACCTGCACTTTCTGTGAAAACCTCATAAATCTATTTTTATAGACAGCCAGTTGAAGCCAAATTTCAATGGAAAACAAACAAAAACATTTTGATTTATATGGTTCTAGGTGTGAGTGAGAATATTATTGTTTAAACCAAAGCATCAGTAGAAATCTCCAGATATTCAGGATACATTTTGATCCATATAAATCTCATTTGTTTTCAATGGAGAGATTATTCATTGTTAATTCAATCCATATTGAGTTAAGTTTAGAAAAGCCTGCTTAAACTTTTTTTCTCTAGCTTTTAACATGATATATAATTAAATAAGGTACAATATGATGTGAATTGTGATCAAAGGATAATTAAGTACCGTTGTCTGGGCGCACTGCTACTGCTGCACAGTTTTTAAAAAACTTTGTTTACCTTTGACCTTGTTCTCATGTCATTATGTTGCAAATGAAGGATTTTCATTCCACCTTTTCTTTGCTTTACCATGGCAGTTTTTCTGCTTTGTGATCCTGCTTATTAATTTTGCTATAAATAAAATTAATGTTCTCTGCAAAAAATTTATAACATAGGCTGACATAAATTGTTGCAGTTAAATCTACAACAAGCAACAAGCCTTAATAACCATAGAAATGATATGCAACTGCTTATTTTCAGTCCCTTGGGACATAGTTATGTGCAATATCACTGAACATATCACAATCACAGAGACTACCAGGAGGCTTCCAGCAAACAAAGGATATAACTGCTTAGATAAGATCTGATTCACGACCACATAGCCCAAGGCAGTTTCAAAAAGTGGAATGTTTGTAATATTTGTAAGCCCATGGCGCCGTGGATTGAGCTAAAAGGTACTTGCCTATTTGAATAATTTAAGATGATTATGGTACAGATAACTGCATGACCAAACCCAAGAATGCATTGCCAAAATGACACCAAATCTGAAAACTCAGAATTGAAATGGGGGAATCTGAAAGGTTTACTCTAATTTTAAAGGACATCAGATAGCTCAGTCAGAAGAGACTTGGGCTGACAACATGGAGGTTTTAGGTTTGATTCCCGAACTGAATGTCAAATGGGGAGGGGGGGGGTTGGATTAAACCTAACTATTCATAATTTTGCATGATAAGAAGCCAGTGTCTCCATATAAGATTATACAAAATTTTGGGGTGTAAAATCAAATGACTACTGATTGCTGTTGAAAAAGAGAAGTAGAAAGGAGTTGCTGATGATACCTTTACAGACTTTTGATAAATAAAGCTACAGAGAAAAGCATAACTAAAAGTTGACGCTAAAGTTTTAGTTGAAAAGTAACACATGAGTCCTCAGCTATTTGGAATAGGTAGAAATTATGTGAATTAGAAATGGACCATGTTGATTCAACAGTTTATTTAAGAAGGCATCAACAGAAAATGCATAAATTTCAAACACTGGGGAAGTGATAAATTATAAATGGTAATAATACACTTGCTTTTGTTGCTATGGCAATAAGTACCAAAGGGATGATTAAAAGCCAATATGAACTAGCACGCCATAATCAAATATATCAGTTTGTGTAAAGTTCAAGAAAAAATTGTCATCCAGTAAAGGGAACTGTTGAAGATGATTGAGTCTAAATTTGAGAGTGTTGCAGCAGTTTCTCTTGTTTTCCAGTATTCCGAGTTTGCTTTCTTAGTAGCAGTGTCAAAAGTGTCACAAGCCGGAAGTTGTTTGTTGGCCATGTTGGTGTTGTAAAGACCTCTAAAATAATTCACAATTAATCAAATCTAATTTTTAAAAAGTGAAAACTTTAACCTTGCTCTGAAGAAAAAAATAGGCAAAATATTCTAACCAAAACAGTAAGTTTGTCAATATGGTGACAACCTAAATCCACCTCAGCCTACGTTTTGTTCTAAGAACAGCCTCCAACTGAGCTACAGTTGGACAGAGTGTTGAAACCCTTGGCCATAACTGTCACCATGACTTTACACTTCATTATGTGAGCGCCATGCCTCAAACTCATTCAGAAGATGACTAGATTTATTTGCTATGCTGTAGGGTGTAAATGTAGGGTCGAGAAGAGGCTATCGCTTATTATAAGGCTTGAATTGTTTAAACAAAAGGTATATTCATTTGCTTTATGATTGATAGAAACCGCAATTAAACATCATTTCAAAACTTAAAATCGACAACAGTGACAGATGTAAATCTAGATTCAATCTATACAAATTGTCAAAAGGAATGAACTGGATAACTTTAAAAAAAAAATTGTTTGTCACTAGAGCTGGTTCCCATTTTCACATTTAATTTTTTAATTTGCAAGGGAAGCAACCACATTAAGGAACTCGTTCATCTTTGATTATTTGCAAAGCCAAAAGTTTGATTCTTTTCGTTTGCTTAGAGTGGTAAGGGTAGGTTGCCTGAAAGTATTTTTTTTCTTTCTTTTTTGTTGTTGTTGTTTTTGTTTTCGTTTATACATTCAGGGTTCTTATGTAGAAAAAGTGGCATGAAACCGGCATAAGGTGATTTAGAGTAATTATTTTGTTCATATGGAATATTAATTGAAATCTTGCATTCTCAAATTCTTTGTAGATCTACCTTCAAGTTGTGTAGTTTTTATTTAGCATGAAGTCCAGGATTATACATGAGCATGTATAGACAAAATGTTATCACTTTAGAAATATGTTTTTATAGGCATCCGGAGTTGAACCCATGTCCAGAGTGTCATCAGTTCTTAGCAATTTTTTTTTAACGATGCAGAGCCCCAGTAATCAACTAGATTCACTTGTTCAGGAAGTTATCTGGTTTGCAATGTAGATGGAAAGGAATGAGAAATTATTATTTCGTGTATACGTGTATTTAGTTAGAACTCTTTTGAACTTATTTCAAGTGAGTTTTAATTGTATCATAAGACCAGACAGAAGGATTGCTGATCACAAAGTGTTATAAGACCGCCTTGGAATTTTCAACATTGTATATGTATAATTATGGCATGTGGCAAGTTGCATAATTATTAAGAAGAAATTGTATCGACAGAAAGACAAGTATAAAGGAATATCCGTAGATAGATAGATAGATAGAGAGAGGCAATGGAATTGGAATGAGGGAGGGAGGGAGAGAGAGGGACTAAAGGAAAAGAGGTTGGTCATGGTTACAGTATGCAAGGTAGATTGCCCAGCTCTCCCAATGTTTTGTTAAACTTGTTAAAGTCATTTTTTTTCTACACACAATCTATAGTTAAGTTGTTTTTTTTTTTCGTCCTGAAGTTATGAAGTTGCGTGTCTGTCTCTTTTAGACCCAGAGAGAGAGAGAGAGAGAGAGAGAGAGAGAGAGAGAGAGAGAGAGAGAGAGAGAGAGAGAGAGAGAGAGAGAGAGAGAGAGAGAGAGACAGACAGACAGACAGACAGAGACAGACAGAGTGAGAGAGAGAATTAGAGGGTTTAAAGAATAAAGAAACGGGGAAAGAGAAATGAAACCGTTGAGAAGTGATTAGGGAGATGAGATACGAGGAGGGAGGGGGGAGAGAGAGGGAGAGAGAGAGAGAGAGAGAGAGAGAGAGAGAGAGAGAGAGAGAGAGAGAGAGAAGCTTTAAGATGAAAGAGTAAAAGAGACAGTGTGAGCACATGCCTTGAGAGAGGATTAAAGAGAGGGTAAAATAGGGAGAATATATTCAGTGAGGTAATAACAATAATAGTAGTAGCAGCAGCAGTAGTAGTAGTAGTAGTAG
Source organism: Elysia crispata (assembly GCA_033675545.1). Lineage (NCBI taxonomy): Eukaryota > Metazoa > Mollusca > Gastropoda > Plakobranchidae > Elysia > Elysia crispata. The sequence continues at coordinate 391,920 of JAWDGP010002483.1, read as the reverse complement.
TAGTAGTAGTAGTAGTAGTAGTAGTAGTAGTAGTAGTAGTAGTAGTAGTAGTAGTAGTAGTAGTAGTAGTAGTAGTAGTAGTAGCAGTAGTAGTAGCAGTAGTAGTAATTGTCTTAAAGCATTACAAATTTTTATATGATTCATAGAAAGTTATCTTGAAGCATTCGCAAAGTACTTTCAATTTAGCTTAACCCAAAAATTATTTCCACAATGCCTTGATATAAAATTTTATTAAAAAGGAGGAAGATTGAACAGATAAAACTTAAAATGAGGCAAAAATTCTTTTAAAAAACTTTTTTTTTCAATCTCTTGCAATAGCACTTTATTTGCAAATAATCATTCAAAAAATGAAGAAAATCAAATAAACATTGTTATAAAGGGAAATCTGGTGAGCATAATATAGTTTAACTTTGAGTTTACATTAAGGCACAACATAAAAAGAGATGAAGCGAAAAAAGACATTAATAACACAGGTGTTCAAAATACATGTATTTTGTTCATGAAAACAATTAACACAACTCAAGATCTCAGAACACACAATGCAGACTTCTGTGTTTTACTAAAATCACTACAATATGTAAACCATAGCCTGTTTTCTAAATGCATTAAAAACTGAGAAAAAAAGGAAAAAATCAACATTGTTCGAGTTATGATTTCTGGACAAGATTTGTAAGCCTAAAAGTTTATTTGTAGAACCTGTAAACAAGAACCATTTTTCATGTCTTCAAGTTATAATGAGCCCTTTGCCAGAATTTTAAATTTAACAAAAAGCCAAAATTATTGAAAGTAGATGTTCATCCAATCCTTTTTGTTTTATTTTATCTATATGCAAAAAAGGTAGGCCTATGTACCTCAGTATTATATTACGATTTCCTTCACAATTTTCATCCTATTGGCTTGTGAAATACACACTCTCTAGATTTAAATACATTCAGTTTTGAAAATTCTGATTTGAACTCTTTCAGATGGGTACAAAACCTTTAACTGTTTCATGCATGTATCTTACCATGATCATTAAAGGAAAAAAGGGATAGCTGTGAACTTAACAAAAATTCCTCATAAATTTATCAAGAATTTAAAAACAATGAAAGCTTAAAGATTTATTTTCAAGAGCATGGTACACACAAACTACTGCAAGATATTTAAATTTATATAAGGAACTACAAAGTAAGTCTTCAAAACAACAAAACTGGATAGCACCAAAACGAAAACCTTGAAATAGAGATGTAAATTATCTGTTTGCTTCAACTTTGAAACAAACAAACAAAAAAGGCTTCCTCTCCAAAATGGAGAGGGGTAGACTTTAGGCAGACATAGTCACATGCACTGTCAAGAACTGGTTAAAGCTGATAAATAAATTGTATCATAACCTTAAAAGCATATAAATACATACATGAGTGTTCATTAAAAAAACAACCATGAGATAAACATGACTTGGTGAGTTCATTGTAATTAAATAAACACAGCCTATTATTTCTGATGACATTTGCTTGGCATTCATTCCTGTCCTCTCCATCATTATAAATCACTTATATTATATATATATATATATATATATATATATATATTATACATTTACAATCATACTATACAAATATCAATGTATTATGTGTCAAATTCAAAAGCTTCAAAGGTAAACATTGCTTGAAGCTCAATCATTGTTAAGGAAGAAAATTCTGGCTCTTTTTCTTAGTAAAGTAAACCAAGCAATACCTGAAGAAATCAATTCTATAACAAAAAAAATTAATTTAGCCCGAGGGTGCCAAATTTATGAGATAATTTTAAAATGTGTTTTTAACTAGAAGCTTGGTGACCTTTCAATGTCACTTTTTTGCTACAACAAATAAACAAGGGATATTCAGGCAGTTCATATGTTGTTTCTAATTTTTCAGCTTCAACATTAAGAATGACCATGAGAGAATTTAGGGGTAAGAAATGCTCACTGTGACAAAATTTTTAAACTACCTAAAAGAAAACAAGATATCAACAGACATCTGTAATACGATAAAAAAAAATTAACTAGATAAGAAACTATAGATATCAAGAGATTTTGTAGACAAGATGATAATATACAAAAAAAGACTCATCCTAAAACTTTAAATTCTGAATTTTAATTTACTGCTCATCGTAACGAAAGATGCAGAACTATTATTCAAATATTGATGCTCTATTAATCATAAAACTTTGAGCAATATCATATAAAAATATTTCTCTTAACAATCACAATGCCACAAGGAGACACCATTCGTAGGCCATGCTATGTTTTCTCTATTTTCCTTGTCCTGCATAATATTAATATTATATAACTTTAATCTGTTTGTAAAATAACATTTTCCAAAACACAAGACCTACAAACTTTGTTTCTTACCAATGGCTCCTTGAGAAACAAGATCCTTCAACTCATCCTGAGAGAAACCAAAGTCAGACAAAATGTCAATTGTGTGCTCCCCCAAAGATGGCAGAGGCTTCAGTTTCATACCCTCTGCCGGGGTCCTACTCAGCTTGGGAGCCGGCGCTGGGTGTAAAGCATTTGGGAAATTCGGCCATGTGCCCTTGAGGAACAGGCCACGGTGCTGATTGTGTGGGTGTTCAGCAGCTTCGTCTGATGTCAGCACAGGAGTGACGCATGCATCAAGGTCAGCAAACACCTGTACCCACTCATCTCTACTTTTGGTGAGAAAGATTTTCTCAAACAGCTTTTTTTGCTCTGCCTCATCATGGCCTTGACTTACTTTACTGGGATCCAATTCCAAACCTAACAAAGAACAAAAAATCTTATGGCATTCAAAATTTAAAAGCACCCATTATGTTGTGCATATTTTTTGTTAAACAAAAGACATAGATTTTCCGAAATGAGGTGTGTTTCAGGCGCAACCTAAAAAATTACAGTGAAATTACCTCATAATTTGAATTGTAAGGGAATGACTTAAAACTTCGAATTAAGAGGATTCGATATACAAAGTAGTGTATAAATAAACTTATGGCTCATTGAATGAGTATGTTCTATGCCTGCAACAAGCAACTCTCCCTTTCCCCTGTTCCATGTTGCTACCAGTATCAGTGTTACTACATGTACTGGCACTTCTTTCTCAGTGTGACAGCTCCCTCCTACTCCTGGGATGGTGATTAGCATTGCATGCAGCTTCAAAGACACATATGTAGTACTTTTGTAATGCCTTATGGGGTATTGTCAACTTCAAATTAAGAGAATTGGACCAGAAAAACTTCATGATACAAATCCGATTCTATTAAAGTGAAAGAGAAAAAAATAACCTGTCCTCTAACAAAATTCGATTTATGAGAAATTCGAATAATCAGACTTCGATTTTAGAGGTTTCCACTGTAATCTGTCTCCTCTAGAAATGAAAATTACTTACTTCAATCTACATCTACATGGTTTTATTCTCAAGGGAGAAGAGAGAGAGAGAGAGAGGGATGGAGGGATAGAGAGCAAAAGAGAGAAATACAGACACATTGTGACACAGAGAGAGAGAGAGAGAGAGAGAGAGAGAGAGGAGAAAGAGAGATTACACCATCTTACTACCTTGAACTCATTATTGAATACTCTTCACCTTGAACTCATATTGACAATAAGACAGGTAAAGTTATATAATTTATTTCTGCGAGTTAAACTAAGGAATTTGAGGTGAACAATGGCAAAGTCAATCTATGCACTATGTGATTTCATTGATGAAATTTGTTTGCATTGTGTCTAAGCTTATATTAAGCATTCAACAGACTGAATGCATCACCTTGCTGTTCCTTTAAGTTCTTCAGGGAAATGACAGATCTTTACATGTATTTCTCTTTTGCAAACAATACAAAGTCATCAATATCTCAGAAGGCATGTTTTATCAGAATATAAGACAACACATCACCACAGAGTAAGCACAGTGCATGCTTCAACATTTAGTCAATAAGTTTGTTGCTTTTGAAAAATATTTGGACTAAATTACAACATGACCACTGGATCTCTCTGCCTACACTTTTACAAACAGTGTTGGAAAAATATGAAAAAAGACTTAGTTCATTTACTCATTTTTACAAATGAGGCAGGTCTACCTTTCAAAAGGGCTTTATAGAATTGAGGTTCAATGGCCCCCACTGCCATGAACTTGCCGTCCTTTGTCTCATAAGTATCGTAGAATGCTGCCCCTCCATCCAGCATGTTCTGGCCCCTCTTTTGTTGGAATAACTGATCCCGGACTATGTCAAGCCAGGCACCTGACAAAATATAATGGGAAATGCTAGACAGGTTGTTATAAAAAAATAGAAGGTGAGTTTAAACTGTTTTACTTTCTTAAAGTCTTACACCTAAGTTCTTGCTTAGAGGCATAGCTGCATTTAACAAAGATAAACATTGGCAGTAAGGATGCTCTTTTGACAGAAAAATAATAGTACATGTCTAAATCAGTTTTAGAAATTATCCAGCACAGATGCATATAACTTGATGATTTATCTACAATCCACATTAATCATTCATTACTGGTAGCTAAAATGACATGATTTCAGAGACACATAAAGTAGCATATAATGTAGAGCAGATTGTAAAGGTAAGTGGTGGTGGTAATTGAGTAGTAGTAATGGTAGTATAGTAGTAGCATTAGAAGCAGCAGCAACAGTACTTTAATTAATTATGGTGAAAGTGGTAGTGTTACTGCAGTAACATATGGCATTGCAGTTGCAGTAGTTAAGCAGCAGCAACATCACTGCTTTCACAAATTCTAACGCCAAAGCCAACATCTTTCCTTGATCTTGTGGAGCGCTAATGGCTGTGTGGTTAGAATGTAATATCTGCAGGGACCTTCTTTGACAGGAATTTGTTTGATATAAAAAGGACCTGAGACCTGTAGGTGTCTTATATCAAACAACAAGCACACCAAAAAAACCTTGATCTTGCTAGACAAGAAATAAGATAATTCACTCTTTTAGTTGTATTGAGTGTCCATATGTCTTGTGAATAAATGCAATTGTGATAAACAGGAAAGGATTACAATTTTCAAATGGTCTCTATGACATATATGTATTTCATTTACTGTGAAGGACAGTTGAATTAACAAGAAAGAAAAAAGGTTTTTGATATTATGCCATGGGGAGAAGTTTTGACACTTGAAATAATACCATAACTAACATACCCATATAAGCTGATCCCTCGACCATGCTGCAGTCGATGACCTGACCCAGGCCAGATCTGCTTCTCTCAAACAGTGCCATGATTATACCTAGAGCGCAAGGCAGGCCTCCACCAGCAAAGTCTGCGAGGAGGTTTATTGGTGCGTACGGTTTCTCTCCTTCTCTGCCCAACTTTGAGAGCAATCCTGTATAAATGAAAAAAATTTTTATAAGAAAAAATAAAACAAAACATGACTTTCAAACAGTTGAATTCAAAAGATATCGATACGCTGTGTATATGTATATATATATGTAACAAAAATACATAGTAATACAAGAAGTAATGTATAAAGTCAGTAAGGCAGAGCATGCTCTAGAATAATATGGATTACACCTATCCCAAGTCATATTATTACAGTGCCTGTCTTCACATAGCAAATATTTTCATCCTAAGATTTTTCTTTATTATCATCATAAAGATGATGTTCATTAGTGTGGTTACAAAACTATGAGGAGTTGAAAGTCCTACACAGAATAATGGGAAAAATCCAAAGCATTGCTTTGCCATAAGGATATATATGTCATGGTATATCAGGCACAAGTCAGAAATTTTTCACATGTTTAACCTTTTGTACCATATGAAACATGACTTTCTACTCTTTAAAGAGTGTAAAAAAATTATAGCTCTAGCATTTCTATGTCCAGGAAATTTTATTTAAAATATTTTTACAAAATCTCATGAAAAACCAGTTTCTTCCTATCATGAATTCTAAATAGTTTCAAGCAACTTGAGCCTAAATTATCCTTGAAGCCTTATGTGTTTCAAATAATCTTGCAAGCTAATCCATACCTGATGTGGCAATATAGTTGATATCATGACCAGCCTTGTGAGCCATGGGACCGGTCTGGCCGTATCCAGTGAGACGAGCATAGATCAGTTTTGGATTGTCCTTGGTCAAGATCTTTGGTCCGAGGTTGAGGTTTTCCATAACCCCTGTTAGAAAGAGGATAAAAAAGGGATAGCATAAAATGTGAAAAGATGAACATTCAAACTATTTATCCATGTTTACTCCCCTTTGATGCCATGCTATTCTAATATTCCATTTAAGATCCTTTTGTTCTGAGAGTGTCTTGATTCTCAACAGGATAGATCATTTTACCGTGAGAAGTCTTTTGTTGAAAATTTTCTTTTGTGTCCTCTTTAGATTTGAAGACTTGAACATATTTCAGAGCAAAAAGTAAGTTGTGTTTTCAAAAACAAAATCTGTTGTATGCAACACCTTCAATACCTTTATTTGTGTTAGTTTTTTATGAATAAATATTAGATCAAATAAAAGAGAGAAAGAAATGCTTCAATGTATGCTTTAACATAAAGAGTAGAATCTGAGATTAAAATTTTTAAAAAATTTTCTCAATGCAAAATTGTAACATGTCTGAAAACTGTCAGAAATAAAGATAGAGGTCTGGTTTATTAAAAAAAAAAAATAATGCATATTCTTTGTATGTGCTTTATTCTCAAAGCATGACTACCACATAGCATAATCGGTAGAGCGTTAGCCTACCAATACAGAGGTCAAGAGCTCAAATTCTAATTTCTATCTTGGGCTATCTGGTCACAGCCAACCGTACTAACCCTAAGGTGTAAAGAGTGTGTCTGTAGTTTACAAAAGTGGGTAAAATAAGCAGACGTTGTATTCTCCACCTAAACACACTTGTTGCAGTTCTGAAAGTCTAATTAATTTCCTACAGATGATGCTGGATCAGATCTGAGCAACCAAAAATTCACACAGCAGAACTTCACCATTATTCTCTTATTTTGAATTATGAAAAAAATCACCAGGTCTAAATGGCTCCAAAAGCACATCAGCATTTTTGCACAGCCTTCGCACAACATTTGCACCCTCTTTTTTTTTCAAGTTCACAGACACAGACCGTTTTCCACGCGCCAGTGTATCCACGAAAAATGACAATCCTGTAGGCTGCAATGATAACCACACACAAAACATTATTGTCATAAATAACAAAATACAAGCAAACAAAGTAAAGTGGAAACATTTTAGAAAATTAAAACAGCATGAATGTTGAAAGTAGTTTACAAAAGGGGCTGTGGCAGTTAGCGCAATAGAACAGTAGCAGGTGTAAGATAATCCTTTTTTTTAAATTGTTTTCCAGCTTTGGAATTACTTTAAAAGGCAACACATGACCAAGATCGGTTTAAAGTCTCAAAAGCCAACAAACATTAATTATTCAAATGCATAAAAAAATTTTGCATCAGTGAAAAAAGGGACGGTGAGGCATGAGCAAAAAGAAAAAAAAAAATTGTGATGCAATCTCAAGCTGCCAATTCCAATTATCTATTCATACTCAAAATGAAAACAAATCAATTGTTTATAAAAACAAAAACAAAACAAACAAACAAAAACACTCCTGATGATTTAGGAATTGGCTTTACCCATTTATTTGCACCAGGCAGAGGGGATTCATTAGCCAGAAAAAAAGAATCATGTAGCTCAAATAGGGATGAAGGAATAAAATTTGAAATATTTTTATCAAGAAAACTGCAAATCTAGGAATCCACTTAGGATAAATATTTGTTATTCAATCATTCTTCAATTGTTTCCAGTGATTTTGCTTTATGCATTCCAGCACTTTTTAATGTGGATATATATAGCTTAATTAGTGAGCATGCATTGGTTTTTGTAAAATTGAAATATTCAAAATGCAAGACTGCCACATCTAATCATCATTTCACAACACAGAGGGGAGAAGTAAGATAATAAGAGCAGTTGAGATGAAATAAAACTGAAATCATTGATCTAGAAGTAGTATTTATTTTGTCACAGAATGAAGACAGATTCTTTAAAAAACTGAGGAAACCAACCTTATCAACTCGTATCACACTAGCCCCAAAGTCAGCAAGGATCATTCCACACAAAGGGCCTGGGGCAAGCCCTGCCATCTCAATGACAGTAATGCCTTTCAGAGCCATGATGCCGAGTGTACTTTGAGTCTAGATAGATGTGTTGCAAAAATAGTTCATAAATCGGTTGATAGGTGAAGAAATAATGAAAGAAGTATAGGTGAGCATCTTGAATATTACAGTGATTTAGATGAACCCATCACCTCCCCCATTCCCACAATAAAAAAGCAGATAAAAAATCCAATAATTTATTGATAAGAAAATTGTCGCAAAGTGTAAATAAAGTGAGAACTTGACTTAACTAGAAGCTATTCAAAAGAAGGGTATAGCAAAACAATTTTGCACAATAATTTTGTAATTCTGTCGAGAGTGAGAGAGGGATTTGGTGCACAATAGTGTTTAGACTTACGTGCAAAAAGTTACAAAATCTGGCCTATGAAATGAAAATAAAAAGATCTCTTTCGCGGCTATTGAAATATCTCTTTCTCAATATGATTGGACTCAATGAGGATGACATGAGGATGACAAGAGCATGTTCAGAGTTGAAAGTTCAATTACTTCTTTTAAGTAGGGGAAGGTACGGGTGATTACGAATTAAAATTTTATCATTCTCTTTAAAATAATTGCACGATATTTTCAAATATTAAATCAAAATATAAATTACTTGAAATGCTAAAAGTAATGAAATCTGGATCAATAATTATGAATCTAATCAGTGTCATATCATGATCCGCAGACTTCGTCTTTGGCATACAATGACAAAACCTAACTGCATACAACTGTCGCCTAACACCGCACTATGGAACATGCCACTTTCTTTTTGTAGTAAGCGAAAGGAAAATAATGTTCAGAACAGCATTAATTTGAGATCTAGATCTAGATCTAGATTGTATAAAAATCCAGGGTAAAAAGGACGTCCGAATGTGTATGGTACCATATCATACTAAAAAAGAACTTTGTTTCATCGGGCCATAGAAAAAAATTGGTTGGGCCAATATTTGCCATTTAATAGAACTTAAATAATGCTTCAAGTAAGTGTAAATCATTTTCTAACTATGGATTACCATAAAAAAGCGACACTCGTTGAGTGTTGTGTTACCGTTTGTTTACTTGTAACAATAATAATGAAAATGCACCCGATCTACACATGATCCAGATCTAGATCTATATATATATATATAGAAACGTTCCAAATCTACTCCCGGATCGACATGAATGATCAATTTATAGATCCAGAACTTGAGCTCGATCCATGATGGCTGCCATGTAAACAAACTGGACCATAACCCTTAATGAGTGCCAAAAAAGCAAAACTGCCAAATCATATATCCTATATCATATCTTAATTTACTGAACCAACGTACCCAATTGGAAGTCCTACCACTGGTTAGTTTAAAATCTTTATCTAAATTGACACATTGTTCTGATAAAGATCTAGATCTAGATCCAGCGCCGTCTTTTGATTTGTATTGAATGAACATTTACTTCTAAGTCAACACCTAGGCTATCCTTTGATAGCCCTTCCTGAGGTTTCACAGGAAAGGCTAACGGGCCCTAAGCTAGACTACGACTCTATATTTTTAGACTGACCGACTTCATTTGTATAAACTCCTCCCACCCAGGGGTATGTAGCCACGGCTGTTAAAACAGACCAAAAAGCGGCAACTTAGTTTGCTTCCAGGCCCTACCTCAGACGCCCGCAGTTAGTGGGCGGATCGGTGATCAATCACCTGTCAGGCAGGCTACAACCGTGTGTGCTCGTGCATGACGGTGCACTGCTGTTAAATCTAATATTGGGATTTTTTACTTGTTTTTGCATTGCGATAAATCTGGCCTCATTAACACCAAGTATATCAAACAAATATTCATTTTAAAGCTGAAATTGTCCTGAATACAACGCTATATTTTTTATCTCTCAATTATAAAGTGTTTAGATGGTGCAGGTGAATCTTCATACTTCTAGTAAATGAACAGAAAAATGTTTTGATTTTCATAACACCTCAGTATAATAGGAATATTTCAAAAGTGAAACAATTTTATCGCTTAAAAATTGTTTCCCGATATTTAAAAGATTTATGTACAGAACTTGTGAAAGTTTCAAGTGCGAAGAGTTTTTCAGTGATTTTATATGATTTTTTTAAAATAATTCCACACGCTCGGGTCTGCACTAACTACCCGTAAATGACACTCTGCACTATAGATCTACCTTAGAAGCCTCAAACCAACACTGTTAAATATGGAGCAGCACTTAGAATCTGAACGCAACCAAAAGCTCCATGAAGTTTGCAGATCTTGTTGTGATAGATCATTAAGTAGCAGATAGAGGAAACAATCAAAAGTTTCTCTGTGCGGACTTTATCAAAGGCTCGTTACTAACTTTTGGTGTTCACAATCATTTCCAATAACAAAAAAAAAAAAAAAGATTTTTACAATATGCTTTTAATATTCTGACGTAAATAAACTCAAAGCGCTTAGGCGTCAGAGGTTTGAAGAAAGTTATAATAAAAGCTTGAAAATATTACAGACAGACAGACAAACAGAGAGGGAGAGAGAGAGAGAGAGAGAGCTCTTACTCTTAGCACACGCCCCGCCGATTGAAGAACGTAAGGCAAAGTAAACGTATGACTTACCTGTAAAGGAAGACAATGCGCAACCCTACATAAGTTTCATTTTCTTCTTAGTGCGTGTTTTTAATTTTGTTAAAAGTTAACACCAGACCTCCCTCATATATATCGACGCTCCACAGCTTGAACTACGATGTTCTATCGTTGTTTAGATTTATTATTTTATATCAAAACGACGTACCAGCGCTGTAAGAAGTGGACTATCATAACTCAAACCCGCATAACTTGGAAACGGAGAACTCTTCGCTAATGCCCTTTGGTGGGTGTTAAGTTCAACATATATATAAAATGCTGTAAAAATTTCATCCCCAAAAACTTTTTCAATTTTTCATAAATGTCCCGTATAAAACGTCACCACCTTATGATTATTCCAGATTCATGTACTTATTAAAACGCTTAATAACTCCATCAATTAAATGGAAAGAAGGGGGGAAAATATATCCTCGTATCGCTGAAATATAGATGTAACAAATTATATGATTTTTGTAGTTCTTCCTTTCATGCATAAGCTTAAATTCTCCAGTGTTTTGGTGTGAAAATTAGATCTAAAATCTAAAGTTGCAAGGAAAGGGGAATCCCCGTTCTGCAGGGGTGTTTGACCTCATGATCCGATCGGGTTACAAGCTGCTTCACGGGTGCGGCAGGCAAACTAAAATGCCGCTCTTTAACAGCTGTGTAGCATAATCGTTTTTTGCAAACATGCTAGCCCTTCCACCGAGTACGTAACTGTTATGTATGGGTTACATGATGACTGCCAGCGATGCTTTAATGCTACCGGTACTGAGTACTGGCCTGGAACAGGTGCAAGCACGCTGAATAGAGTGTGTTTCCATTGCATACTCACACAGTTACATTACATAAGAATCACATGATCTGTTTAGACAGATGGTACTGCAGCAGCAGCAGATTTCACTGGTTTTAACAGTTGACCAGACCGACCAGGCCTAACGTTCGCTTGCGGCTTCCAATGTAAACAATGCAAGCCAATTTGCACACGTCACAAGGAACCACATGTTAGTTACGTTATGACTCATGCTTATGGTACGTAACTCTGTCTGCGAAACATGGCTATTTACTGACCTTCCCGTGGCTGAAACATAGGTGCTCTAGGATTCTCAGGCTTGTTTTACTAAAGTTAAGAATCAAATGAAAAGAATATCTGACCTAAATAATGTAGCTGCGCTAGGATGAACCATGAAGTTTCTATATTTGGCCCTACTAGCCTATAGCTTCGTTTTTAGAGCACTGGGCTGACAATCAGGAAGTCCTACTCTTAGAGGATTTGATCCCTGGTTGGGTTAAATCTGAGAGAGGTCAGATCCCATCTTAACAGCACCATGCATGGCTAGATGGAAAGATTTGATATCTGTTCCATAAGATTTTCATGAAATTCAGGTTTTAGCATGTTTTTGTCTTTCTGTCGTAAAGCTAATAACTCTGATTGCTTTTTAGACAGGCCCAAATCTCGCACTAGATCATTGAGTTCTGGCTGATTAAATTGTTCTGGTTGTGTTAAAGCCACAACATCTGAATCACTGTCTCTATTAGTATCAGGGCACTTTTCTTAATGATCAATATCGCATTCACTATCTGTATCCAATAGTTGGGAGAAAATGGGCCTTGTGTTGTTAGCTGAGTAAACAACATGTCAAATCGCTGAAGGCAAACTTGGATACATGATGAGACAATGAGCTTTACCACTTAATCCAGATACTTTATTTAGACAAAAATAACAGTCGGTTACATGATCTTATGACTCACGCCATATCATTGGTATGCTGAATTTGATATTGTCTTTGGAGCCCTTAGTCCAGTGGTGTAGATTCTCTTCACATGAATGGTATGAGATGCCCATGGCTTGTCTTGATCTCCAAGTTTGATTTTGAAGTATAAAAAGTACGCTTTTCTGACAAATTCTCTTATATTCCTTCTCTGTTTTGGAGGTGTGAAAGACCCACAGATGTAACAATATGAATCTGGACAGGTCACACACCTCCTACGACTGAATTTGCTAAACATTTTGAATGGAAATGATGACACACAATGTATAATGAACGCAGTAGCACTGGAACAGACAGGGTGTAATGACGAATAATGTTATGGAAACATTTTTACAAAAAAATTAACAAAAAAGGTATGTTTCTTTCCTCAAATGTCACATTTAAATTTACATTACATGTATTCTTTTGAGCTTTTAACTTCTATACACTTAATTCCTAAGCCATAATATTTCAAGTTAACAGTGTGTTTATTTCTTTTCATTTTTAACCTTGAACATACCCTACATTTTATAATTAGACTTTCTCTTTTAAAGTTTACCTATAGTTTGTTACTTCCCTTGGAAATATTTTTTATGTAATAACTTCCCCTTAAATTTTGCCAGAGTCGTCTCAACAATTTAAAATTCAAGATAGCATAAAAACTTGACCTGATATAAAAATATGGATGACATTATCAGAATCAGCGGCTTAAAATCTTTAAGAATCAACTCTAAGATCTCATGCAGAAAAATGTGTGTTATTTTTTAGATCACTTTGTTGGAATAGACTTAACAGTGAATGTAGTGTGGTGTACTAATATAGTATCGAATCTGATTGTAAGTAACATATGTTTAGTTTTTGACAAATTATATCATTCATAGAAAATTTATAAACATTTTTATCAGATTGTATGAAGAGGATAAAGCTTTCACAGTGAAGAGAAAAGAGCTTGAGGGATACTCATAAGACATGGATATTTAACAAAAACCCCAAGATTTGTTGAACAGTATTCCACTTCTCCACACATTGCACTTTCTTTTTTTTGTCAGGTAATGCTTTTCAGCCATGATACATTTTACAAATCTGATTTAAACTAAAAATTGGATATGGCATTTTGACCATAGGTGCTGACATGTTTGGAGCCTTGTAAGATCTCTCTCTCTCTCTCTCTCTCTCTCTCTCTCTCTCTCTCTCTCTCTCTCTCTCTCTCTCTCTCTCTCTCTCTCTCTCTCTCTCTCTCTCTCTCTCTCTCTCTCTCTCTCTCTCTCTCTCTCTCTCTCTCTCTCTCTCTCTCTCTCTCTCTCTCTCTCTCTCTCTCTCTCTCTCTCTCTCTCTCTCTCTCTCTCTCTCTCTCTCTCTCTCTCTCTCTCTCTCTCTCTCTCCCCCCCTCCCTGTACACTCAGTCTAAATGCTTTGAAAATACATGAAAATTTTTTTATTTAAAGAAGATTGATAATAGAGGTAACTGGAGGAAGACACTAAAGGAGGACGAAAATGATGAAAAGAAGACAAGTAGAAGACGAGTTTGGAGAGAAAGAAAAAGAGATTTAATGGAAAAATGAAAAGAAAAAGATGACAAGTATAAAACTAATTGTTCAATTTTCTAGAAATTAATTTTGAAATAAAAAAAATTATTATACATGTATTAAAATGTGGATATTTTTCATCTCAGTGATTTTGTCTTCTATTAAGAGATTAAAAAAAAAATCCTTTTCATGTACACATACCAAAACCAGTTTCTAAGCTAAGCCAAATTCCAAGATAAGGTTCTGAAAAGTTAAAATAATTGTGATACTTATTCATCCTCATTGTTTTTATTACAGGTAATGTCATCTTTGTTTCTCTTAGCATTATTGTGATTATACATTTTACTAATTTACTTAATTTATGTTCTTATTGAAACACTGTTTCTTAATTAAATATATCTAAAACTTTGTCATACTTGAATTCTTTCATAACCTGGAAGAGAGGCTATTTTTATTTAATGGATGACAGGTTGTTAGTGCTTCAGTCTTGGTGATATTCCTTACTTTGTCTGCAAGTGAGGATCAAAATATAAAAAAAACGTTATGAAATATTAATTTTGTCATAGTGTGCGAAAACAAAAGCATGATAGAAACCCAAATGAGTATGTTTTATCCACTTTGTAATTTCTGTTTTGTTTTGTTTTTTAAATAAAACTAAAAGTGGATTTTGAAGAAAGAAACTATATCATGAAAAAGACTTGAATAATATTTTCATTTGTTTGATTAGTTGAACTGTTTTGCGAATTTTTTTATCCGAATCATTAATTTTTAAAAAAATTTTTACTAAATGCTTTTTCATATTGCCCTTGTTAATCCTTTTCCTCATTTTGTTAGTGTTCAATACCTTTAGTTTAGCCTGATTTAAGGGATATATCTTCAGGTAAACTATGAAGATGTGAACACCTCTGCATCATTTGCTTCCTGCCTATTACTTATACATGTATGTAAACCATAAAGACAATTGGTAAAAGATTAAAGATAAAAATATTTTTGTCTTCAAACTTTTTTATGTGATATTATGGAAGAGACTTTAATGTATGTGTGTGTCCATAACATGTCGCAAATTTACAGTCTACTAAGAATAAGAAAAGAAATTTAGAGGTTCTAAATAATTATGTTTTAGAGAAGAAGAACACAGAGAGAGAGAGCACAAATGTCTAAGATAGCTTTATAAGTGTGGCGAAATTCGTGGGAGATTGGATAAAATTTCATTCAAGAAATGAAGCAAAACGTCCATAAAGCTCTTGTTCCTTTACAAATGACAAGTGAAAAAGCAATCCTTCCCTAAAACTAAAAGCTGATCTGCTATGGTGAAAAATTCTTTAAGTGTAGTTATATTTTAAATTTTGCCTAAATTGTTTATGTTTTTTTTCTTTTTGCACTTCTGAACAAGGTACATGTATGTCACTCTTGCTATCTTGTAGATCGATTCATTTCGATGTAATTTTCCGCCACCCCTTCTCCTCATTGCAATGCTCTTTCTTAATTCTTTGATAGGAAGAGAGAACCATGGTGAAACAGATCTCTCAAAGATGTGTCATTAGATGGCAGACACATGTTTTTCTAGAGTGGTACGCATTGTTGATGTTTTACCATTAAAATGTAATCAAAATCAAGGACAAGCAAGCAATAGTCAAACAGTTGTTTTTCAATTGAGATTACTGTATTAGTCAAACATGCACAGCTGAGATCAATGACCAAAGAGCATGCCCTGCCTTTTGTGTAGGTTCCCACACTCTATGTTCAAGTTCAAATTCTTCAAAATCAGCTTTTAGTCGTTTGGTGTTTGGAGAGGCTGTGTTGTCAAAATGTATGTTACAATTTCCAGCCATGGATGAAACAGCGCTCTGCCATGTTGTAGAAAAAAAAATGTGGATCTGTGAACAAAAGCGATACTTTCTACTGATCTACTTAAGCAAGGACATGAATTTATATTGAAATTAAATTAGGTGGTCTTATTGATGAAAGAAAAAGTTCATCACCTCCTCAAGTAACCAAGGCTCAGTTAAACATAAAAGGTTTACATTCAATTCTACAAGCAAAATGCCAATGGCTTCCTTCTTGTTTCAACATAATTTACATTTATGCATCGTGGCCTGATATTAGTTGTCTTTTCTCAGTACATATACATGTTTTGATATCAAAGTACCATGAAGTTGTTTTGTTCGTAAACTTGTTCTTCTTACTAATTTATTGTTTTCATGTTGCAATAAAAAAACAATGCAGCATATCTGAGTCTTTCTCGTTTTTCGTTTTCCCGGTCTCTATTTTTCTGATTGTTTGTTTATATTGTTTGCCTGTAAGCTGGATGGGATGATATCCCAAGGTATGAAATAAATAGTTTGTCTAAGCTCAACTGATGTTGGTGTATTTGCGGTTTTGTTTTCAAAAGCGTCAGTAATGTTAATCATCATGGATCTCACAAGTTGGGCAAGTGAGAAATAAAATAAGAAAAGTTCAAATGTGATAGCTGTTACAGAAAGTTTACACTAAATATTTTGGAATTATCACATTATTTTTTTTTCATCACTGTGTGGACAAAAGCTTCACAAGCATGTACATCCATATTGTAAGATACTTGATTCTTCTAAAGATGCATATAATTAATGTAGGTATTGGATGAACAACAAAGCAGAGTATAATAGTTTTAATACCCACCAAAAAAAAGTTCTGAAATTTGCTTTAGATGTAAATCTAATGCTCCAGAAACACATAGAACTAATGACAGCCAAAGTCACAATCACATACACTGTCAAGACCTTGTTATAGCTGATCAGTAACTTTTATCATGGACTTAAAAGCATACATGTGTGTTTTAAACAGAACAAGATAAACATATCTTGATGAGTTTATCGGAATTAAAAATTATTGTAATTTTTTAAAAATCACACCCTATCAGTTTTGATTTACATTTGTTTAGCATTCATACCTGTCCTCTCCATCATTATTTATAATTTAGATAATTAAACACGTTTAGAGTAAATGAAATTAAAATACTTGGTCTTATTCTTATAAATATAGGAGACATTACGGACTGATGGAAGGTTCTTAAAAGATTTCAGAAACCAACCTTATCAATCCGAATCACCGTAGCCCCGAAATCTGCCAGAATCATTCCACATAAAGGGGCTAGCACAAGCCCTGCCATCTCAATGACAGCGATGTCTTTCAAAGCCGTGATGCTGGCTCAAAATCAAAGACCTTTATTGGTGGGTAGAACTTGAATCTGATATCTGGACCACAAATTAGACATAATGAAAGAATTGTTGCTCTAAGACTAACTGTAGAAAAGGATAAATAAAATATAGAACTTCAATTACACCAATAGAAGCCTCTCTCTCTCTCTCTCTCTCTCTCTCTCTCTCTCTCTCTCTCTCTCTCTCTCTCTCTCTCTCTCCTTTCTTTCTTTCTGCTCCTCTTTCCCCCTTCCACTTTCTTTCTCTCTCCCCTTCCCTATTTCACTACTTGTTTTTTTTTCGCTTTGTTTTGGCTCTCTCTCTCTCTCTCTCTCTCTCTCTCTCTCTCTCTCTCTCTCTCTCTCTCTCTTTCAGTGCTTCCAGTTTTCCGCATAGCTGAAGTTTAAATAAACCGTCTTTCATGACTATGACGACCCTCCCCCCCCCACGATCGTTAAACGACGAACTCGCTGGGCATATTAATTAATTTTAGTCTAGCGCGGTTAGTGAAGCACTTTATCGACTTCTCTGGGACACAACAGCTGACAAAACTGAACTGCTTGTCACTGTCCTGCAACACCACACTGAAGAATTTACTTTTATTTTCCTTTCGCAGAAGTGAAAAATGCTTTTTTATGGAATATAATGGCCACAACTGTATTGAGATCTGGTTACACTGAGATCTAGAAAAGGCTACTTCAATTCAAGATTAATTTAATCAAACTTTAAATTAGATCTAGATCTAGAGCCACATCCATCGTTACGACCTTAGATGACCATTCAGTGATCACTAGCCTCAGCGCGGCTCAAGCACCGGTGCTCTAGGACTGTCCTGTTTTGCATCTCTAGATCTAGATCTAGATTATAGACCTAGCCTCAGGCGCGTTTCATGTACGTATTATATGAGAATATAACTTGGCTGTGTAAGGATGAGTCGTAAAGTTTTAATAGATGCTTTATTCTGCCCCCCCCCCCCCCCCCTCCATCCCCGGCCCTTTTTCGATCCTTCAACCCAGCATCTCAGTTCGCAGAGCTGTTGACAATCAGGTTTTGGAGGATAATTATTCAATGGCTAAGGCATCTTGTGGTGGGATCTGATCACATCTTTTTCTTACAGCGCTATCCCTGGTTGGATTGAAAGCTGTTTTATCAGCACTTTAAGATTCTTCTTAAACTTATGGGATGTACAACCAAATAACTATTTACCTGTCAGTCTTCCAACGTCTTTAGACTATTAAATCTAAATGATTTGTGTAGACCAGGCTAGATGAAATGACTTGAGGCCTTCAACCTTAAGCTTTAGTGACCACCTTCTGCTCTTTTTCTCAATCTGTGCACAATCATGACAATGTGACTAGACTCTATATATCTGATCTGAATCAAATTACATGTAGTCCCAGATTTGAGATTATGCAAAATCAATGCCAAAGTACTTGAGCTTGATAATTGATTTGTCGAGATGATATATAATCAAAGTGAATAAGTGGACCTTGGGATCCATGTAGTGAAAAACAACTTTTTTTGGATAAGTGGTCCACAGACCAATATAGAATTACTGTTGCTTCTGCAGAGTCCACCTATCCTAAAATTTCAAATTTGACTGTCCTCCTATCCTCTACCATGAATTATAAAAGTTCCTTCTTTTTCAGCAAGAGTTTTAGTTAATTCAGCATACCCCTTTAATTTCTGTTGGGCTCTTCATTAGTCTGTTTCATTTGAGAACCCTCTAGAGCAGTGGTTCTTAACCTGGGTGGATCGAACCCTTAGTGTTCATTGAGTCAATCTCAGAGGTTTGGCAGAGCCAGTAAAAAACATATCTATGTCTTGAATTTGAAAAAAATCATATTTTATTTTTCACTAAAGAGGGGTTTGGTCAATCCGCATTTGAAACTTGGTGGAGTTCAGTACCTCCAACAAGGTTAAGAACCACTGCTCTAGACTAAACATCTTTCACATTTCTTTCATCTTTCATAGTCTCTCTCTCCTCCCCCTCTCTCTCTCTCTCTCTCTCTCTCT
This sequence comes from Elysia crispata, assembly GCA_033675545.1. Classification (NCBI taxonomy): domain Eukaryota; kingdom Metazoa; phylum Mollusca; class Gastropoda; family Plakobranchidae; genus Elysia; species Elysia crispata. The sequence continues at coordinate 372,786 of JAWDGP010002483.1, read as the reverse complement.
CTCTCTCTCTCTCTCTCTCTCTCTCTCTCTCTCTCTCTCTCTCTCTCTCTCTCTCTATCTATTACTCTTTCTTTCTTTCTTTTTCTTGTTTCCAATTTCAGATGTAAGCAAATCATATTTTATGCCCACTTTGCAGGAATAGACTGATGCCTGTATTAACTATTTAGTGCACTAATAATTAATATTGTATCTAGCTTGATTTTAAGTTTATTTCTCGCTAACATTGTTGAACTTACATTATTTTTTTCAGACTGCCTGAAATGGCAAAAGCTTTCACAATGAAAAGAAAAGAGCTAGAGGGATATTTACAGGACGTTGATGTTTTTGAAAAACCCAAAGTTTTGTTAGAACAGTATCCCACCACTCCTCATATTGCAGGTACACTGTAGTGTTTTTCACACATAAATTTTACAAATCTGATTTAATTTGGAATCAACTTGTTTTTATTTTAGTCTTGTTCTAAATGCTGGTCAATTTCCTTATTTTTATTATTGGTGTGTTGAAATCATATTTCACAGAACTTTCCAAAGATAATCATTTTTAATTAATTAAGCTGTGTTCAAGCTGACAATTGATTTTTATTCGTGACAGTGGTGTTCAGCTAAATAAATAACCTCATACCAGGTCTTTGCAAAATGTATTGGTTAATTACGCTTGGTTGGAATTTTAATAAGGAAAAATGCTCTTCTAGAATAGTGGGAACTGAAAAGAATGACTAGCTGCATTGATAAATTGTTTGTTTTTTTTTTAGTTACAAATCTATTCCGCTTTAGAATGGGAGCAAGATTTTTTTTCTACACTTATATGTAAGCGGATGGAAAGTTTGATGATGTCTGTTGTGTGATTTTATGTAAAATTTTTAATTCTATAATTTTATTGGTCATTTGTTTATTGGCGCTAAGTTGATTAACCGCCCTTCTGGCGGTTTATTTCTTTTTATTCTATGTAATTCTTAGTGTGTTGTAATGATTACGTTACTAGCAGTATTCATGTTTCTTTTGTTTCTGTCCAGCTGGCCAGAGAAGCTTGACTTCGGTCGGCTTCAGATGTAACAAACTTTCTTTGATTAGGGGATCTTGGGAGATTTGGGGGAGCTAGATGCTAATTGTGCTTGTTTGATCATAAGATATGAGATATAACGGATTGTTTCTAAGATCTAGGTCAGGTACAGATATTCAGGGTAACGGGTGTCCAGCTGGACGGGAAGAATTTTGCACATTGGTCGGCATTGACCTTTGTGGGGGAAAGTTTAAACATAGACTGGGGAAATCAGGGAACTATGCCGACTGAGTTTGTACTATAAGTAGTGATTAAAAAGACCAGTGGTCATCACAGTTTTGGATTTTATTGAGAGTGGGCCTACGTGTCGTGAGCATTGTTATATATTTTGTTACCAAGCCTTCGCTTGAGGATTGAATTGAAGCACTGTATCAGTGTATGCTGTTTGTATTTCCTCGATTGAGATTGTGGATTTTTTATTCTATTTTGGAGTACATGTATTGACTTTGTATCTGGATTTTACGCGTGTATGGTATACCTCCGTGTTTCGGGGAAGACTTTTCTGAGCCTTTTGAGTTTATTGATTTTGTTCGCCTCCTGGTTGGGTTCTTATACTATAGTTATAACATTCTTTGTAACTTCTTTCTTTGTTCTTTATACTAGTTCTTAATTCTATTTTCTAGCTTTTGCATTCTAGTTTTGTTCTAGGTATAGTTCTGTTCTTTCTTTACCTTTTAAAGTATTTTCATTGTTTTAGTTTTGGTATTTTGAATTGAAATTAATAATTGAAATAGTGTGGAATTGGTTTTGTTTAGTTTTGTATTTCTAACTTCGGTCTTTAGCCCTGATATTACTGAAATTGGGCTTATTGAGATATTGAATTGATTTGGAGTTTGTAGTTCTATTCATTTACTATTTTTTTTGCACTATTACAATTATTTCAACCTAATAAAGCTTTAGTATAGACTATTTCAAACTTACCTGTGTGCCTTATTTTGATTATTTCGTTATCACAGCAATAATTGGTTTATTTGTTTTTAGTTGAATTGTAATCACAGCAATTTATTTGTTAGTTAATTTGTTTTGTGCGTTTTGTGCTGTTTTATAGTTTTCCTCTCTACCTTTAGAGAGAAACATAAGTCCACCAGCCAACATATAATTTATGTTTTTGGATTCTTTAACTGTATATCAGGAAACAGAATTGTTTTAAATAAGTTGAAAATTGAAGAGCCATTATTAAACTTCAGGTGGAAATTATGGACTCTGATATTTTGGCCAACTCCATTCTGAAAAACTTTATAATATTTTTTCTTGTTTTTCTCTTGTCTTGTAAAGCCTGCATGCTGCATACAATTTCATCCACATTTGACGATATATCTAGCAAGTGCGTTGCTGATCTAGGGGTTGGGTGTGGCATTCTGACCATAGGTGCTGACATGCTTGGAGCATCGTGAGTATCTTTTTGTTTACTTTTATGCCTTTCTCTCTCTCTTTCCTTCCCTCTCTCGCTCTCTCTCTCTCTTTCTTTTTTCCTTCATCTAACATCTATTTTTTCTATAATGTATAACTTTCCATCCAATTTTTTTTCTTTGTCGTTGGAAAATGTTTATAGTTTCAATTATGTAATCTCTAAGTTTATTCATTATAAAATATTTGGAATTTCCGATCTGTTTTTAATATCTAATTTTTGTAAGTGTTGACTAGTACTTGATTTTAAATTTTCCATGAAGTACCAGTTGTATGCAGTGGCCTTTGTTTCATAGATCTAGTCTTTTTTTTTTAATCAAAAGAGAACATGAAAAATGGGCACTAAGTTAGTCCAAATGTTCACATGCCTTTTTTTTTTTACATGATTTATGTACCTTTTCACCACTTAAACTCCTCCCCTTTCCTGTAAGAGTCTACATTTAAGATTTTCCTCATTCTTGTGCCTCTTCTGATTCTCCTTAATCCCTCTCCAGTTTTTCTATCCAAACCTACCAAGAGCACTTAAATACTTCCAAAAAGTCTGCATGATTAGAAAAGTAGCTATTTTTTCTTTGCTGAGGGGTCACAAAGAATCTTACAAAAAAATTTAAATTTAGAATTATCTCCTCTCAAATTTGGGATGGGATATTTGGTCAATTTCTGCATCTTAAGTAGCACTTTTCGATAAGTAAAATTTAGTGGTATGATAAGCATATTGCAATATCATTTTCTTTTTAGATGCAGAAAGTCTTTATTAAAGACCTCTTTAAAATTTTCCTCAAATTGTGACATTTCCCAAGTTATGTCCTAGGAGTTGACATAGATGAAGATGCCCTTGCTGTGTGTGCCAACAACCTAGAGGAATTTGAGATGACTAGTGTGGATTTGTTGAATGCAGATGTCAGGCACATGGCTAGATGTGGAGCTCAGGGTGGTGGGCTAAATGGACAATTTGACACTGTTATAATGAATCCCCCATTTGGAACCAAACATAACCAAGGTAATTCAATTTGTTGGTTTTCCATGTTTTCCTTCATTATTGTGTGTGATAACATATTTAAGTCCTTATATTGATTTCATTTAAGCCTACCCACATCTGCCAGGCAAGGATTTAGAGAATATTTATTAATAATTACAGTGTCTTGATTGCGACTACTAATAAAATGCTACGGTTAGTAACTGTTGATTAGGAGCTTTATATAGGGACTTTTAGGAAGGGTGAGTTGGTACAGAAATATAAATAAGCTATAGATACAGGTGACTCAAAGATGGTGTCACCGATTATTGCATAAGTTAAGCAAATTTGCATCAGAAATGGGCACTAAGAGAGGTACAATGTATGTTTAAAAAAAAACAAAACAACTAAGCAATAAAAGTTTACTCCTGGAAATATTTTTTGGTTTCTTAAATTGTAAGTTCAGTGGATACGTTCTCTTCTGCCATTTATACATTTGATGGACATACATAGTGCAAATATGTTGTTCATAGAAGCCATTTTCACCCATAGGTGTTGAAAATGATTGTAATAACGGTGCAATTATCTAGTTCAACTTCAAAGAAGAAGAGAATGTTTAAATTCTTTGAAATGTTAGTCAAAGTTGTTTTGATCATACATATTCCTTATCATCACAAAGAGTAAGGTGCTTGTTGCTTTTTTTTTTTATTCACTTAGCATGTCTGACCATTTTACCGAAGAAAATATTTATGGATTTAATAGCAAAAGTATCCATTACCCACAGAAACTAAATTTTTTTCATACAAGATACTTTGTCTGTTTCTTTGGAAAGGTTAGGTTTCTACTAAGTCATTATATGCAGTTAAGTGTGTTAGGTAAGGATTCATGACTTTGTCTTACACCACATACCTTCACATGCCTGTCTGATCAAAAGCTATCATCTCTAAAGTCTAATTAAAATGATTAATCTGAATACAAAATGGTTTATTCATAACCCGCAGTGAATTCCACATTGCTTGTATTTCAACAGTTTGCTCTGGAAGCATTTCAGGATCCAATTTCAGGTTTTCCTCATTGTAAATAATGCCTGTGACACTGAAAAGTTAAATTTAATGCTATTTAAAAACATTTTTACATTTATTGCCTCCATTGTAGAGAGGGGTAAATGAAATAACTGCATTTTATCTTTTTTTAAATTTCAAACTCATACGAGATGTTCACAGTGAAACTTCAAAGTCTGGTTTATTACCTTGAGCAATGTGGAGATTTTCAGTAGTCAATGTGATACAGTAATTATTCTTATTAACAAACAAACACCCTGGTGATAATGATGAAATGTACCACTATGTTCATAAATCTACATGTTGATACAAAAATGCTGATAAATTTTCATGACTTTTCCTTTAAAGCAGGCACATTTGACATCTTTGCCTAAACCCATCTGTTATTCTGAGTTAACTGTAACAGTACATGAACTTATAACATAGACTTTTATAGCTTTTAGAACATTTATACTATTTCATTCATTTGCATACTGGAAACCTAACTTATAGTTTATCATCCTTTTTTAATGTGAGAGCCACTGAGCAATTGCTTAGAAAACTGTATGGTTTCAATGAGCACAATGAAGTACAAGTACAAGTACTTAAGTGTGATGATGTGTGTTGGATATAGTACGAAATTCAAAAGTACTCTTTATTCTTTCAATTATATTCTTTTGGAGACAAACTTTTACATTGAACCTGAAGAAAGCAAAGTGCTTTACCATTGAAAATTAGAAAGAGTTCATAAAAGAGTCAATTTTTTTTATGGAAAGCCTATAAGGAGATTGCTTTTAATGTCCAATTATAATCATAATGATGCAGGGCCACATTGGATTTTGCTTGATCAGAAACTCACTGGAATGCACATTTAAATTATTTATGGTCTTTCTCTCTCTCTCTCTCTCTCTCTCTCTCTCTCTCTCTCTCTCTCTCTCTCTCTCTCTCTCTCTCTCTCTCTCTCTCTCTCCCCCTCCCTCTCTCTCTCTCTCTCTCTCTCTCTCTCTCTCTCTCTCTCTCTCTCTCTCTCTCTCTCTCTTTCTCTCTTTTTTTTCTTCTTAAATTTTTAAAAAGATATGCTGCTCTTTGTAAGCTCTAAGGCATAAAATGCACTTGAAATATGACAGAGCAGTTATGTAAGGTTTCTAGTTGTTGTTGGTTAATTTTATCAGATCAGCCCTATTCTCACAGTAGGAAAAAAATTCTGTGGTGAGCTCTCGAAAGGTGACTGCCTTATAATAATCCATTAAAGGCTATGTATAAGTTTACTTCTCAAGAAAAAAATAAAAGGGTTTTTGGTATTAAAAGATTTTTCTAGCACTCCTTAGCTTTGATGTGTGTGTTGGAGGGGTAGGAGATTTTTTTTGCTGAAGCATATCTAATTCAAAATGTAAAATGCGTTCCTTTTCTTTTGAATACTTAGAATTTGCTAACCACTGCCAATATAAGTTATTCAATAATTTTTTTTGTGCTAAAATTTTGTCTTGGTAAACTGAAGGCACAAAGGGTTCCAATTCAATCCTTTTAGGGACAGAAAGAGTAAATTAATGATTGAAAGCCATTAATATATAGGGATTAAGAAAATGCTTTCATTATATATATATATATATATATATATATGTATATATAAAATCTCTTTTAGATCGTTTCCACCCTTATTAGAAAGCTGTGAAATTTCGCATTAAGCGCATAAAAGTGTGCTGCCTTGCGGGAATCCTTAGCCGCGCAGTTCTTTAAATCTATATGATAATGAATCGTTTTAAAAAAAATGGGTTAATAGATTTGGATTTTGCAAAATGGCGTGCGACATTGGTGATTGCAAGTTAGCCTATGTTCAAGAAACAAAGCATTTTGGAGAAATAGAGGAAAGCAGTTTACGTTGATTTTTTTATGGATTAGAACCTAGCCACATGAACGCTATAGATGCCTGCAAAGTTTCGAAGGTGTGGGTTGGGTAATAAAGGAGTTTGCACACATAGCCTCCAAAGTCCGCTTATATATATATATATATATATATAAAATTTTAGCTTATTAAAAAATTTTATACAGACAATATAAAAAAAATCATCACATACTGTAAGTTTAGTCGATTTAAAAACAATTGTATCTATTGACTCTGTAAGATGTGTATTTTTCAGTTTTCTTTATTTACATAGATGTGTTGATTTTTAAGTGGACAGTTTAATTTTGGACTCATTTTATACATGTACCTTAGACAAAATCCGGCCGATTTACTAATGGTCCTGTAAGTAGGGATGAAGTATGTCTGCGATATTTTTTATTACAAATTTTTTTCGGCAATATCATACAGATTATTCAAAATTATTTTCATTTGACACAACTTGTGAAATCTCAAACACTGTGAAGCATCAACTTATTAACTCTTAGATTAAGTAAAAATAAATTCAAAGCCGTTCATTAAAGATATTCATCGCTGATATTCCCTCAGCATACTTTTTTTTATTTCCTTTTCTGACAAGTCCTGAAAAGACTTGATCACCTTAGGTTTTAGTGATTGGCTTGTGTCAGTCATTCATATGACCGCTGCGTTACAGTTTATAACTTATTGAAATACTCAACAAAGAAAGGCAAAAACTTGTTTTAGCACTCATATTAAGGCAATGTAGAGTTCTAACCAGTGAAACATAGACTTCCTGGTCATGAAGACAATGAGTTTGATTCATCTTCCTTTCTGCCCCCTCTTTCCCCTCCCCCTCCCCTCTCTCTCTCTCTCTCTCTCTCTCTCTTTCTCCTTTCTCGCTCTCGCTCTCACTTTGTTCTCTCTCTCTCTCTCTCTCTCTCTCTCTCTCTCTCTCTCTCTCTCTCTCTCTCTCTCTCTCTCTCTGTTCTATCTCTCTTAAGATTACTCAAATAGCTATGCTACCTAGTTTGAAGTATCTATCAGTTGTTAATGTATCAAGCAATAGCGTTGGAAAGAATGCACATTGATATGAAATTTGAAGTAAGCAAAAAAAAAAAAAAGAAAAGAAATAAAAAAGGAAACATAAGAGACTCCAGAGAAAACAGTAAAACAATCTAGTTCTGCATAGGTATTCGAAATTGATCTGCTTGTTAAATAAAACTCACGACTTCCAACAAAGGAGCATAATTATAGCTCTTTGTGAAATCGCATTTTAAGATTTGATTTTTTAACTTCAATATTTCTCTTGTGGTTTTTTTTTTCTTGCTGTGGCTAGGTACTTTATTGTTTTGTTTAAACTGTTTTTTAAGCAATTTCAAATTTTGCTTGTTCACAGGAATTGACATGGACTTTCTTCGAGTGGGTCTCATGCTTTCCTCTAATACTGTTTACTCCCTGCACAAATCATCTACTAGAGAGGTAGGGACTGCAGCACTTAACTAGAATTGACTTTGCTTTATCGTTATATAAATGCTGTCATCAGACATCATTTCGCTCTTGTCAATGTCTGGCAAACTAATCAATGTCAGTTTATATTTTACATATTTTAAATATAATCTAGCATAAGTTGTTCAGATAAGTACTGGTATGTACTATTTTACTTGAGAGGAATAAGTTTTTAAGCAGGAACCAAAACCACTGCGGTTTAAAAACAAAACTAAAAAAAAATCTATTTTCATCCTTTTATTGATTCATATAGTTTTCTTTTATAATTTTTTTTCTGCATATCATTTTATTTACTCAGGTAATTCCTTGATGGAGTCATTAAGAGTGGTTACGGATTGTGGCACAAAGTGTAGGCTTATGGTACACAACTTGTATCTAGACATGATGCGTAGTTTGATTTTTTATCATTTTCCAAAGAGAGTTCTTTGCACTCTATATTTAATCAAGTGATATTTTTAGCTTCATTGTTGATCTTTGTAACTTCATTACATTAGAGGAAGATTGACACAATGTTTGTGCTAAGTGATCGTGCAAATACAAATTAATCATACTTTTGTGTCACCTCTTATGGTCATTACACTGTAAACTGTCACAAAGAACTAAAGAAAATGCATGTAATATGATCTCTCACTCAACTATTGTCCAGGAGTGGAACGACTATAATTGCAACTGCCTTGAATGAGCACTTGAGAGAATAAAAAAATGCACATTTTTTAATCGGAAAATGGATATATGTTCTCATCACCAAAATCAAGCAAAAAAAGGCAAACTTCTTGTCCTACCATGTTGAATTTTTGTTGATTTTTTAAATTTTACAATTGTAATTTTACATGATTGTGTACTTAATACCTTATGTTTTTTCTGCTATCATTTGTCAATTTGAACTGGCTTTTGTATGCCCAAGGTTCTTCTCTTTGCAAATTTGTATCACTGATTTGTTCCCAGCACATCCTGAAGAAGGCACAATCCTGGGGTGTGGAAGCAACTGTCTTGGCGGAACTTCGCTATGACTTGGCCAACACGCTCAAGTTCCACAAGAAGAAGTCAGTGGACATTGAGGTGGACTTTATCCGTTTGTTTCACACAGAAAACTCAAGGCAACGGCAGCAACAGTTATTGTGGTCATGACACAGGCTTTAGTGAAATCGTGTAAAAATAAGTTGATTCAAATACCAAGCTCCACATTCAAGCATTGTTACCTGCAAATTCTGTGAAAACCTCATAAATCTGTTTTTATACCCAGCCAGTAAACTGTGTTGAAGCCAAATGGTTATTCACCCATACTTATCATCTTCAAGATGGAGACCAAATTTCCTTGGAAAACATAAAAAGAGTTCAGTTGATGGGGTTCTAGGTGACTGAGAATATTGTTGCTTAAACTTAAAGTATGAGTAGGAATCTCCAGATGTTCAGGATATATTTTGATTCATATCAATCTCATTTGTTTGCAAATTGAGAGATTATTCATTGTTAATTCAATCCATGTTGATTAAGTTTAGAAAAGCCTGCTTATAAGGTACAATATGATATGAATTGTGATCAAAGGATAATAAAGTTCTGTTGTCTGGGCACAGTGCCAGTGCTGCAGTTTTCAAAAAAAACTTTGTTTAACTTTGGCCTTGTTCTCATCTCTTTATGTTGTAATTAAAAAATTTTCATTTAATGTTTTCTTGCTTTAACAGGGTATTTTTTCTGTTTTGTTATCCTACTTATTAATGGGCTATAAATACATGTTCTCTGAACAAAATATATAACATAAGCTGACATGGATTGTTGCAGTTAAATCTACAAGCTTTTAAGGCAACTAGCTTTAATAGCCAGTGAACATAGAAATGATATGCAACTGCTTGCTTTCAGTCCATGGGATAGAGTTACATGTGTATGCAATATCACTGAAGCTTTCACAATCACAGAGACTACCAACTAGTACCAGGAGGCTTCCAGTAAACAAAAGATATAGCTGCTTAGATGAGATATGATCCACGGCCACACAGCTCAAGGCAGGTTCCAAAAGTGGAACATCTATAGTTGTAAATTATGGCACCATGGATTGAGCAATCTGGTTCTTGCCAATTTGAATAAGTTGAGATTATTATGGCACAGATAACTGCATGGCCAAACCCAAGAATGCATTGGCAATATAAAACCAAGCCTGAAAATTCAGAATTGAAATGGGGCAATCTGATAGGATTACTCAAACAAAGGGACAACAGAAGATAGCACAGTCAGAATAGAGTTGAGCTTACAATAAGAAGGGTTTTAGGTTTGATTCTCGGCGTGAAAGTCCAATGGTGGGGTTGGATTATACCTAACTAGTCCTAATTATGCTTGATGGGAAGCTACTGTCTCTGTATAATATTCTCGAAAATTTTGGGGTGTAAAATTAATCAAATGACTTCTGATTGCTCTGGATAGAGTAAAATGGAAAGGAGTTAGTGATGATTCCTTTACATGCTTTAAGGCAAATATTTAGAATAGATCCAAATGTAGAACTAATAAATACTCCTCCAACATTAACAACCAGCATCAAAAGGAGGAACAGAGAGATGTAAGATGATGGGGAAGATTGAGAACAGTTAATTTTAAAAGTGTGAAGTAATAAATTATGTTTAGATTGCAATCATTATTATGAAAGACACTAGGTACCTCAAAATAAATTCAACATTTGCTTTTATTGCTATGGTAATAAATATCAATGGGATGATTAAAAGCCAATAAGAACCTAGCATGACATAGTAATAAAAAAGTCCGTATGTGTAAAGATAAAGAAAAAGTGCAATCAAGTAGAGGGAACTGTTGAAGATGATTGAGTCGAAAATTGTGAAAGTGTTACAGCAGTTTCTCTTGTTTTCTTATATTTTATGTTTGCCTTCTAAGTTGCAGTGTCAAAAATATCACAAGCCAGAAGCTGTTTGTTGGCCAGGAGGGTACTGTATAGCCCTTCCTTCTACAATGATTCACGATAGAGCAAATCCTTTTTTTAAAAAGTGAAAACTTGAACCATATCTCTGAAAAAGACAATAGGCAAAATATATCTATATATTTGAGCAAAAACAATAATTACCCCAATATGGTAACAACTGGAAATCTAAATTTATCTCGGCTTACTTTATATTCTGAGAAAACTAAGCCTCAGTTTAACAGAGTGTTGAAACCCTTCAACGTAACTTTCACCATGGCTGTGTAATAGTTATACAAAATCATTATAACCATGCCTCAAACTCGAAGCCTTTTTTTAAATCAGAGTCACGTATGGTGACTATTAATTTGCTTAAGTGTAAGGTGTAAAAGTAGAGACCAGACGAGGTCAAAGCAATAATTGCTTATGATAAATATAACTATAAAGTGACTCCAATTAAAGCTTGAATTGTCTAAACAAAAGGTATAATCATTTGCTTTATGATTTATAGAAACTACAATTAAACATTTGAAACTTAAAATCGACAACAGTGGCAGATGCAAATCTATCTTCAATCTTTGCAAATTGTCAAAAGGAATTAAGTGGATAACTTAAAACATTAATTGTTTGTTTTTGTTTGTCAGTAGAGCTGGTTACCATATTCACATTTAATTTTTTTTCATTATTTTTGCAACCGTATTGACGAACTGATTTATTTAGTTGCTTCCCTTTGATTATTTGCAAAGCCAAAAGTTGTATTCTTTTCAATTAACGTTATACTCTCGTTATACACTGAGCTATAAAAAGATTTTGCGGGTGCCTATTAGTCGTTTTCCTATTCATACGGGTTCTCATTTTGGAAAAGGCGGTATGAAACCTGCGTATCGTGATTTAGATAAATTATTATGTTCATTTGGAACATAAATTGAAGCCTTGCATTCAATATTTAAAATTGTTCATAGTCATATTCTTTGTAGATATACCTTCAAGTTCATTGTGTAGTTTTGATTTACCACAAAGTCCTTCCCACCTGGATAATACATGGGTATGTATAGCCAAGAAACCTTTTCTGGCCATGATGAGAAAAGAGAAACTGGGACACATTGTGACAACTGGAATGATCGAGGGAAAATACAGTGAAAAGATGTTGGATGGACTAACAAAGTGGCTCAAAGTAGGAAGAGTGATAGAAGCACTGAAAGCGACGAGGGATAGAGATGCGTGGAAGGTCATGATCGCCTGAGCTAAAGAGCACGGCACCTGATTGATTGATGTATAGCCAAAATGTCACTTAAGAAACATACCTTTATGGGGATCTGGAGTGGAACCGATTGCCATCAGTTCTTAGAATTATGACGTGTAGCCCTATTAGTCAACTAGATTCTCTTGCTTAAGAATTTATCTGATTTGCTGTGTAAATGGAAGGTAATGGGAAATAATTATTTCATGTATACATGTATTTAGATACAACTCTTTCGAATTTATTTCGTGGTGGTTTGAAACTATAATATTTTCATAAGAGTATTAAGACCAGAAAGAAGGATTGTTGCACACCAAGTGTTATATAATGACCCCCCTTGAATTTTATAGGCCTATAGTGTATAGGATATAATCAATTTGATTCTTGGTCTCATCAACGTTACTTAGCCAGGTCCATAATCTTATATCCTGATAGATAAGAGGTTCAGAAATGGAATGATAAACATCAAAACACTGCCAGGAGCTGACTGTAACAGTGATCACAACCTATTGATGAGCAAAATCAAAATCAAGCTCAAGAGTACTTCAAAGGCAGTAAAGAATCTGAAACTGAACTTGAAACTACTTAAAACAAACACAGCAATAAAAGAACAATATACTGTAGAAGTAAAGAATAGATTCACAGGGCTGGAAGAGATACAAGAGGTTGAACAACGGTGGGTGAAACTAAAAGATGCTCTGACTCAAAGTGCAACAGAGACTGTCCCAACAATGAAAACAACAGGGAAAAGAAAATGGATGACAGAAGAAATTCTGGAACTAATGGAGAAAAGAAGACTCGCAAAACCAAATAAAGTGCGCCATAAGGAAATCAACAAAGAAATCAAACGAAAATGTGATCAAGCAAAAGAAAAATGGCTGAATGAACAATGTGAAGAAATAGAAACAGAACTGTACAAAGAACCCAAAGCAATGTATAAGAGAATACAAGAGATCACAGGAAGAAAGGCAAGCTCAAAAACAGGGTGTATAAAATCAAAAGACGGAAGCATCATCATGGAAAAAGACAAGAAACTTGAAAGGTGGTCGGAATACATCAGCGAATTGTTTGATGATGATAGAAATGAAGATCTAACTCTTCAGGATATCCCAGAAGGCCCAGAAATTATGAGAGAAGAAGTAGAAAATACAATAAAGAACATGAAAACAGGGAAAGCAACTGGACAAGATATGATATCAACAAAAATGATGCAGGCTCTAGAAGGTATAGAACTAGACGCCATAACCAAAATGCTAAACACTATATATGACACTGGAGAAATACCAAAAGAAATGCTACAGTCAATTTTCATTGTCTTACCAAAAAAACAAGGAGCGACAGAGTGTGAACAACATCGTACAATAAGCTTAATGAGCCACATGACAAAAATACTCTTGAGAATAATAATGAAAAGAATAAGAAACAAGGTCTACACAGAAATAGCAGACAATCAATGCGGATTTATAGAAGGTAAGGGAACAGCAAATGCAATTTACATTCTCAGGCAAATCATTGAAAGGACCCTAGAGGTAAACAAAGACCTGTATGTATGCTTTATTGATTATACAAAAGCATTTGACAGAGTAAGACATGAAGAAATCATTACCATTCTGCAACAACTAAACATTGATGGAAAAGATCTAAGGATAATCAAAAACATCTACTGGGAACAGAAAGCAGCAATAAGAGTTGAAGAAGAAACGAGCAACTTCCAAAATATCAAACGAGGAGTGAGACAAGGATGTGTCCTATCTCCAGACCTTTTCTCCCTGTATAGCGAAATGATCATGAGACAGATAGAGGAAATAGAGGGCTTGAAGATAGGTGGACATAACATTAACAACATAAGATACGCCGATGACACAGTATTAACAGCAGACTCGGAAGAGAAATTACAAGAACTTCTCAACAAAGTAGTGGAAGAAAGCGAAAACAAAGGACTTGAACTAAACAGCAAGAAAACAGAATCAATGATAATAACGAGGAAAACATCAATACCAAAATGCGAAATCAAGATCAAAGAAAACACCATAAAACAAGCCAACTCACTCAAATACCTTGGAACACAGATAACATCAGATGGTAGGAACCACCAAGAGATAAAAAGTAGAATTGCTCAAGCTAAAGTCTCATTCCAGCAAATGAAATCCATTATGACAAACATAAAGATGTCAATAGTAGTGAGAAAAAGAATTCTAGAGGCATTTATAGAACCGGTGCTACTCTATGGATGTGAGGCATGGACAATTGTAAGCGAATGAAAAGATCCTTGAAGACAACAGAGATGTGGTTTTTAAGAAGAATGATGAGAATACCATGGACAGCGAAGAAAACAAATGAAGAAGTCTTAACAGAAGCACAAACCACAAGACAATTAATGACCAAAATACGAAAAAGAGAAGCAAAATTTGTTGGTCATGTCATAAGAAGAAACCAACTAGAACATTTGGTAAGAACAGGAAAATTTGATGGAAAGAGAGGCAGAGGAAGACCAAGAGAAAAGATGTTGGACAGCCTGGCGGACTGGATGAACATTGGAAAACCATCCGAGATGATCAGAGAGATGAGCTGTAGAGTTGGTTGGAGGTCCTTGATCGCCCACGCCAGCCGGCATGGCACCTGAAGAAGAAGAAGAATAGTGTATAGGCCTATATAATTATGGTAATTATGGCAAGTGGCAGAAAAAAATGTATCGACAGAAAGACAAGTAGGAAGAAACATAGATAGATAGATAGATAGATAGATAGATAGATAGATAGATAGATAGATAGATACATATACATACATACATACATACATACATACATACATACACATACGTATACACACATGCATGCATGCATACATACATACATACATACATACATACATACATACATACATACATACATACATACATACACACATACATACATATACGTATGCATACATACATACATACATACATACATACATACATACACAGATAGAGAGAGACACACACACACACACACAGAAAGAGAGAGAGAGAGGGAGGGGAGAGAGAGAGAGAGAGAGAGAGAGAGAGAGAGAGAGAGAGAGAGAGAGAGAGAGAGAGAGAGAGAGAGAGAGAGAGAGAGAGAGAGAGAGACTTGCGAGGGAGTGAGATATTATATTAGGAAACTTGCGACATTAAAATACTATTAAGAGTCCTTTTTCTTCCCTAAAGATAGTTCGTACGTAGCATGGTGCAAGCATCAGAAATAGATGCGCTCTGCAACACTAGTCTCGAAAATTTATCGCCTGAAATCTTGCCAAATAGGACATGAACTGGTTAAAGAAATAAATTATTGCTTTTACATTTCGCAATGCTCAAGAGTTAATGTAAAGCATCGGTGCATAGAACTTTACACATTAAAAATAAGATCTTTTAATCATTATAAAATAATACATGTCGCACATTTACAATTGTACTCTGCGATCTAATCCTTTTCCTTTTTAAAAACAATGTCATTTCTTTCGCAAAAATTACTTACTCGAAATGAAATAAATATTTATACTTAGTGTCATAACAGCATGACGTGAAATGGTTTAATATGCACTCTAATATGTAAGCAGCATCAAAATGTACAGAATCACAGCCAAGTTATAAATGATAACGATACATTTCTAAGTAAGCTATATTTTATCAAACATATAAACATATTTGTAATGCAATTATTAAATCAAATTTGTAAAAATACATCTGCTTATTTAAACATCGCGTATCGACAACGTTATTATAATAAATTCGTAAATAGTTACACGTGGTGCAACACAAATTATTTACATACAAGTGTTTGCGATAAATAATAACTATATATGCATAACCTATCTATTTATAATATATGACGTTAAACATTAAGATCAAAATATGTAAATTTCAAGTTGGCGAAATTAATGATTGCCACACCTTTTGTTGTTCTTGTTTTATAACACTTTTATTTAACGTTTGGAGCAAAGCACAAATGAAAAAAAAAGGCTTTCGCGATTGATATTTTTTAAAAATTCTTCTTCTTTTATTCTTATATATCAACAATAGGCCTAAAGATAAAAAAAATAGTAATAACATAAGCGGGATACTATGAGAATGGAACCCAAAAAATCTCTAGCTTTCGGTGCCTTAATGTTCTGTAAGAATTATAAATTTTGAAAAGCTACCATGGGGTAATTTCTCTATAAAAGAAAACGTGTGCGTAGTTTTACTCCTTTTTTTTGTTTTTTTTTGTTTATATTTTTGTATTTGTTTCTTATAGATTTTTAAATCAAATGGCCAAAAGCGAAAGGTATGAAAATCGAAATGATACACCTTCCTTCAAAAAATCTGGTCAAATCTGACAGACCACCATTTCTGTCATTTTACTCACTTCCTGTGAGGCCCCACTGTTCTATTTCTCTTCACCAGACTTCACAATCAGTGTGGTATCATACCGTCATCGTGAGGAGCTGCTATTACCACGTCTGTGTACAATCAATGAGCGGGTTTATACTGGTGAGTATAAGAGCCGCTTTATAAAATTTCATATAAAAAGAAGGAATTCAGACACATAATAGATCAAATCTAGATCTAGGCGTAAATCAAGGCGCATTGACAACTCTTGTAGATCTGAGATCTTGACTTTGACTCAGTGACTGATAGTTCAGAGCATTCGGAATTAGATTAAAAAAAAAAAAAAGAAAAAGAAATAAAAGCCGCTCATAAAATAGTGTCAGGGTATATTTAAAGGGCGTTGGCACTGATTGATAGAGGAATCTCAGTCTGAATTCTAGATGTATCAATATTTCAATTGAACTTGTAGATCTAGAATCTAGATTAGTGATCCAATTCTTGGTTGCCCCTAGGCTAGGTATAGATCTAATCTAGATTGAGATCTTCTAGATCTAGATTATATTCTTCCGTTTTTGTCCCTTTTGTCTGCAGGTCTTTATTGCATAGCTTCATCTAGATCTAGATCATGATATAGTCTCATAAATTTGTTTTCTTATACGCTGACAACATCTTTGCGGAATCTAGCCTATAGATATATTGGGCTGGGAGGATTAATTTTTTTAGGTCCGCTAATGTTTAGACTTCGTTTTGTTTTTGTTTTAAACTCTTTAGGCCCTGGGCTTATTCCACGTTTTGATGGAGGGTTTTGGAATGTTGTAAAATGTGAGGGAGGGTACCTTTTTGTTTTGTGTACATTGCTGTCATTTTAAGAGGTAGGCTTAAACCTTAAGTGTTGTAAATCAAAATGACCACAAAAAGGAATTTTATGAAACTAAAAAAAAAAATTAATATATGTGGATAACTTTTTGTTTATATTATGCAATACGAAAAACAACAAATTTCTGAAACCTTATAATTCCACACAACTGGTCATAAAAAATAGTAAATCCACTTGTAGCTACCTGGATCTGCTCTTTTTCAGTTCATCTGATACATGTTTTTATGCGTGCAAAATCTTGTCTTATTGGGTTATCCATTTTTGAATAATTAAGTAATAACACTATGCCTACAGTCATCTCAAAGAAAGAATAGACTGAACTGGTCCACTCTAATTTTTTTGTTTAGAAGTTGCTACTGTCAATTCTAAGCATCAATTGGTATTGAAATGAAAGTTTAAATATCGTAGAAAATTGTCTTGTCAATTTTTCACTCTGTTACCCACTGGGAAATTCTTAGCTATCATTACGGTAACTTGTGTTAATCGGCCGCACATTTGGGCTGCTCATCCTAATTTTCAATCTTACTCAGTTACTGGCCCACACGCTCAGGTTAAAAGAGTTAATCAGTGTCACCCAAAGTGGCTGTCATCTAAAAAGTTAGAGATGATTGGCTTTGAATTTTGAGGAACACTTCTCTGTGACTGAGTGTAATTATAAAAAATTTTAATTTTGATGCCACTACCATGCAGGCTCTTTATGGCCAATGTCTCTGACCTATCAAATAGAATGCTTTTTGATTATTATTAAGATCTTGTGGATACTTAAATTTAAAATATATTTTAAAAATTTTTTTCAAGATTCACACTCTTGATCCAAAATATCTGTGTAAACACTGGAAGAGGGGGGAGAAGTAGTTTATAATGTAAATTTAGCAATTTGTATTGACTTCACCACATTGCAGGTCTCCTAATTTAGGGACAGGAAATCCCACATAACTTGTTCTTGAATTGTCAAAGGAATTCGGGGCACTACATATATTCAAGGCTTAAGGGGAGAGTTAAAGCTAGATAGGAAGTTTTCTAATTTTAATGATAAAAAAGGAAACAATTCCAACAGATGCAACTCTTTGCTTTAATAAATAGTATGCCATGAAAAAGATATGTCGGCAGAAAATATTGGCTTATTTGTTATTATTATTCAACCAAGATGACTTACTTCACATTGGGACAGTATGATCATCAGCATGTCTTTGAGTTTTCACTTTTTGGTATTATTGCAGATATCGGCCCAACTCATTCCGAGCTTTATTTTGTATTTTCTTGATGAATTTGATATGCTGAACATGAATATAAAGGTTTTACTCGTCGCAAATAAATACTTTTCAAGATATAAGCATTTTTGTATTGCTATAAAATCCTAAAAAAAAAACTTCAAGTTTTGTTGGGAAACATTCAATTGTGAAGCCGGACGTTAGTTGGGCCGATATCTGCAGTTTTACTCACTTTTTTTGTCCTTTTCTTAAGGCTCATTAATTTTTATGATATGGTTATTATAACAATAATGACTCATAAACTAGAACTTGCATCTCCTCCATGAAGGTCAAAAGCAGAAAAATACAGATTAAATGTTCTATTATAAATACATTTGTGAAAATTTATGTTTGATTTCGATTACAGTTACTTTTTGGTATTATCATTCCCTCTCAAGTTCTTGTTTCTTTTCCCTCTGCCTGGAATTAAACAAAAATAATTAATTTAATCTTCTCCTATTCTGCCACAATTGCCTGCATGGCTCAATTTTCATAATCCTTTTTTATTGCTTATGGTTTGATGTTTGCCATATTGATTTTCTAATGTTATCTCTATATTTCACGTGTACACAGTCCATTTCTGACTTTTATACCCCTTGTCGTTCTTAAAATAGAGTACATTTTGCAGTTAGGGCTGCAACATTGTTAACTGAACAATTTTTACACCTTTGAGGTCTATAGAGCATGTTACAGTGATAAACGCTTCTTTGCCTGGATATGCTTTTGGATACTCTTACTCATAATTATAATTTGGTAATCCCTTTATATCGCTTTACATAGACTATCAATACTCAGTTGTTCTACATCCATGCTCCGTAAAAATACATTTTAAATCAGGCAGCGACGCCTTTTTACCTTTTGTGTATAAACTAACAAAATATAATTTTTTTGTCCTCTTAACTTTTTTTTTCTTCTCAGTATCAAAATTGGGGGCAATAATTATATATTTTTATTTCTCCCACAAAATATTTAAACCTTTTTATTTTTGAACTCATGGGTAATTTTAGTTATCAAGTAGGGTGTTCTGCCTGCAGAAATGTGTTCAAAATGAAAACTCTTGACTATGTGGTGAATTACGCCATCTCTGAGATCATCAGTTTCTATACCCTTTAGTTTTGAGTATAAAATCGTCCATGAATGAGTGTGGGTGTTTGTCCATCTTTTCCTCACTGCTGTGTTTCAGAAGAATGTACTAGCAGTAGCAACCTGTCATTTATTGATATGTACTGTAAGTATCAAATGGGCTAATTTCATTTTTCCAGCTGTCAGATAGAAAAGTCAAAATGGCGATTGATATGCTGGAGACTAAATGAAATTTTCAAAAAATCAGTGAATCTTTGCCATTGTGTTTTAAACTTTAAGGTTTTGTCATTTGTGAAACTATCAGCTGAAGAAGGCTTGAGATTGTATTACTTTACTTTATTTAAAAAGAAGACTAGACATAGAAGTGGAATTGTGAAATAAAGAAAGTTTTATTATATTAGACTCTGTAGTTTAAATATAACGTCCTAAGAAACTTGCCTGTATATAAAGCTTAGAAGCAAGTATTCACTTGAATGTGAAAAAATGACTTTCTAGTCAACAAAATGTTTCAGAACGCAATGCAACATCCCTGCTTTGTAGAATAAATTGTATTTCAAATCTGATTTCCTAGATAATTTTGTACAGTGTAAGAATCTGTAGTTTAATTTGAATCTATTAACCCGTTTGTTTGTGCATTCCTTCAGAAAGTATCATTAATAATTTTAACTATACAGATATTTGCTGCAGAGTTTTACATGGCACTGAATTATCTGGTACTCTTAGATAGATGCTTAAAGCAGCTTGGCCGGGGAATAAAAAAACAACACAAGGGCTGACAACATGTGCTGACTTAAATACAGAGCGCCAAATTAACATGTCAGCTTTGGGGCGGCTTCGTTTACTCTTCTCTCCGACTACAGTGACGACCTTTCACTTTGTGGGAGTCTTTCAACTCTTTCGTTTTCTTCTTTCTCTTCTGCACACTCATAGTTAATTCATGCATACACTTCTGTTAGTTAGGCAAACTCACCCTAAACGAGAATTTTCATGGAGAAATTCTCTCACCAATTAAAGTATATTTTTACTATTAACTGTTCTTATGGGAAGGTGTTGAGAAATCGCTCGAAAACTTGCGGGACTTCACACGCCGCGGGTTCAAATCTCGCATTGCTACTGCTGCCGATAGATGGCTGTGTTATCTCAACCTTGGTGATCCTGCGTTTGCCCAACGTTGAGAGAGAGAGAGAGAGAGAGAGAGAGAGAGAGAGAGAGAGAGAGAGAGAGAGAGAGAGAGAGAGAGAGAGAGAGAGAGAGAGAGAGACGAAGTCAAAGATACATTTCATCCCATCATGCCATGTCTATCTTCCTGGTGGGTGGTGTTGAAATGCGTGATCAAAACTCCTGAGAAAGCCAGCCGAATAGATCATATATTCCGGAATTCCCACCCCATCCGCCTTTCCGGTTCCCATCTGTCTCGTCAAGAGCCTGTGAAACATTCTATAATCATCCGGTGTTTAAAGGAAAAAAAATTCTTTTTATTAACCCTTTCTCTCATTTTGAATGCTTATAAAATGCCAGGGATTGCATACACAGAACAGCACTGACACTGCATGGTGAAAATAATCTGGAAAAAGAATTTCAGGAATGTGCTGCGCCTGGGACTGAATGAGCCTCTTACGTTAATGTCAAAGAGGCAGTTCTGAAAATGTCCTCGTCACTGAGCCGTTTAATTGATACAAAAGAACATGAAGGCATTCAGTGTCGCATCAATTTTTATCCTCGCATTCCGAGCCGGGGCGGAAAAAAAGTGGGCCTAAGTATATGAATTATTCACTTCGATACAACATATGCGGTTCTTCATTTATTTTATTTTATTTTTTTATTATGTAGCAGTTGTGGCGCTGTTTGCAACATTTCCAGTTGTTTCTTCTTGAGATGATGATATAAGCTAGCTTAGTTAAAAAAGCGACGGCTGGGTTTTAGTTCGTGTAATATAAACTTAATTATGAGTGTGCCGTGTTAAATTAACACACGTTGTGACACAGTGCATCGCCTTTACCCTATTCGGAGTGTTCTGTGCTGATAAACGCCTGCCTTCCCATTGGATGTCTTCAGTATCGAGCCGTTGGGAGTAGAGCATTCCTGGAGTGTGCAGAGGAGACGAGACGAACTTTCGGGTGAATGCTTATAGATCTTAGCCTAGTCTATGTTTAGTGTCAATGCCCTCTCAATAGATTGTGGTTGTGGAAGAGACGGGTATCAATATTGATAAGATCTGATTTCATTCCACCAGCAATATTTCCATGCCTGGCCTTTTTTTTTTTTTTTGGAATTGAATCTTGTGTGGACACGTATGAGCTAAGTCTGGTGTAAACTGCAACGAGTTATAGAAGATTCTTAGGTCAACTGAAACTATGGATATCGCACAATCTAGACTAGTTGGCACTTTAAAAAACAGGCGCGATACTGGAGGTTGGACATGAACTTTGTCTTTCGTTGGTTGATTGACTGATGTGGACCACAGCAACAAGACGATCTCCGGCCTGTGTGGCATTCTTAACATCTCCCTGGTCCCATCAAGTAGGGTTGGGCTGGGTGAGACTCCAAACTTAGTTATCGACGACTTGGGTCTCGTTGAAGACGAGGATCGGGAGTTTAGTACAGTGATTTGAACTTCCTTGTTTTAGATTTCTATTTTGATGAATTTGTACTTCAGTTTTTTTATCTACATTAATTGTGCTGGTCTGTTTATAAAAAAACAACATAATGTATATGTATGTAACCATAAAGAACAAAAATCTCAGTCCATCCTTTCATCACGCCTGGGGCTTTATTTATTTATATATATATAAATATAACAATGGAATTTCCATCCTTAGTTATGATGGACAAAACAATGGACAATCGGTATCTTAATATCAGGTTTCCCTGGCCCTGCGTCCTTGTCCTCTCTCTCTCTCTCTCTCTCTCTCTCTCTCTCTCTCTCTCTCTCTCTCTCTCTCTCTCTCTCTCTCTGCTGGGAGCAAGAGGACTAGAGACAGTCTTGACGAGATATGCGTGGACAATCGACATAGAACTAGTGTCACCAACAGCTTTATGTTTATTTACAGCTCAACACTCCCTCTGGGAAACTCTTAGTGATTTTCACAAACCTTATTTCGGTTCCGGGTTTCACCAACAACTGATTAGCATCACACTTGACGCGTGGACAATGTCACGTTGCAAGTAATCCAAACAACGAAGTCTTTATTTAATTTGTTATTGTTTTTTTTCCCTGTATTTCCCCGTTTTAGCAAAATATGTTCTTTATTAAGACTAATCGTGTATACGTGCGTGATCCATCTCGCCAAACTTGGCTCTGAGCTTGATGGTATTCCACATATTCCAACCAGCAGCAGACATGAATCACGCGAAGGGCGCGGCCTTATATTATGATGCGCATAATCCAGCCAGTCACCATTTTAAATACTTGTTATTTTTGTGGTTACATGTACCGGGCACCAAATTGATGGGTTAATTTTGATGTAAGTTCACTGAAGTGCTGCCGTGACGTTATATCTCTTAGATTTGGAAAATATTAGGCTATAGTTGGTTCGGTGGTGCAAGATATAAAGCGCTTCGTTTTGATTGCACTTGCTATTTTTGTATGACAGGGTACTGTAACAATACCCAGCCAATCATTCACGGTATGGGTTAACATAATTTATTTAAGTTGTGTGCCGTATACTTGTTTTAGGAATTTCGTCAAACAGGCCATATAGGGCAACGTCGATATTTGGCTTGGTTTTACTACTACTAATAGTACTAGAGTTGCCGCAGTTCACATTTTTGTTTTAAAGCTAAAGATTAAGATTGTATAACGTTAGATAAATATCACTACCGTGCATTGACTGTGGTTAAAAGCTGAGCGGTGGAGCGTGTTACTATGAACTCGGTTTTAATGCTATCAAGAAATCATTGACCTAGGGTTGGCACACACAGAAGTCACAATGATCTTCCGTTGGAAACCACGGTCATTTCACCTGGTAGCTGAGCTAATAGTCATATCGGGAATTCATGGCATCATCAGTTGTCTCCAGTTGAAATGGATTTTACCCGTTTGATTCTGTTCAGTTTCTTATCCAAAAGGGCGGATTGGAAAAATATAAAATAATATGAACAACGGTTGAAATTGAAAAAAAAAAAAAAGCCGAACCAAAGCAAACATTTTTTACCGTGGCGGTGAGGGTTGGTTGATTGACTACTTCCATGCGAAAAGTGTTTTTTTTTTTTTTTCCGGGAAACGCTCATATTACGAGCCTGAAGCAGTTAAGTATTTGAGGGATCCCCAGATTTCGTTTTCTGTAATAAAATAAAGAAGGATTATAGAAAACATCTGATGGCTGTCAAGTGTTCGACTTCTTTCTACAGCTCTGTTGTTCTTCTCTACATTTATAATAAAATAATGTTGTTCGTCAGTGCCTTTTTCCTCAATAACAGTGCTTCTCAGCCATTGGATGATGCGGGTGTCTTTGTGGTGAGAATGATCCAAGTCTACATTAATTTTAGTCGATCGGATGTCTTTGGGTTATTTTTTGTTTAATTTTTGTTGTCGTCTGTTTTGTGCGAACGATCAATATTATAGTCTCATACCAAACCCTCATTATGAGCTGTTAGAATATTATCATAATCATACTGATAGAGAAACATTTGAATCAGTTTCCTTTTGAAATAACCAAATTGCATGCTTTATAGATGTAGGCTAATGCGGAGAAGAGGGTACCGGCATTGTCCGAGCTGGTGGTCCAAGTACGAACCGCCCAGCGGGCGACTGGGTGAAAGCGGATTAAATCCCGAGGAGTGGCAGCTGAGGACCGCGGCTCCCGGGCTCCCAGACTGCTGGCGGTGGTTCGGTGGTGATTGGTAGACCAGGGAGCCTTTAATTAGAAACAATATCGGGCTGTGTCTGCACGACCTACTAGTCATGTCCTTGCGCGTTGACGTCATGACCCTTCTCGGCTGGCAGTGAGAAAGTCACGCCTCCCGGCGGTCATTAAAAAGTCTGTAGAGAGTGTCTGAGTGTCTGGGGAGCCGCGTCTCACCTCATTGCCTTTGGCCTGTGGATGACCTGACCAACTGTGGCTTCACAGACAATGCTGGTCCCAAGCCGACCGACTGCTTCCTTCTCCAAACAAGTTTATTCTAGATCTATCTGTTATGATATCTCAGAGATGTTTCTGGTTTAACCGGTATGCTGTTAGTTTTGGAGCTCACTGTCATTGGTAAAGGAAAAAGAACCCCTTCGTCCTCTTCAGCCTATCTTGTTTACGAGCTTTTTTTTCGACTGTGTCATCGTCTTGTTGCTTTCTTTTTGTTACATGCACATCATTCTCCTCTCTCTCTCTCTCTCTCTCTCTCTCTCTCTCTCTCTCTCTCTCTCTCTCTCTCTCTCTCTCTCTCTCTCTCTCTCTCTCTCTCTCTCTCTCTCTCTCAGTACACGGTCATACACCCACATTCACCTCCATACAGATCTTTGCTTTTGGAGGCTTGTAAATATTGATATTTCATGCTTGTAAATACTGATGTTTCATGAACACGTTACAGACATTTTAAGCTAGTCATAAAAATAATAATGTAAATAAATATTCTTTATGGAATTCTTTTCTGCACGTTTTGTATCAATAAAAAATCCATAATATTTTTTGAAGGGTCATTATCATACCTACAAGACTGAAAACACTGATAATTGCATCAGTTTGTTGTTGTTGTTGTTGTTGTTGTTTGTCCTTTTCACCGTTTAAGGATCGTAGTTGACGTGAGGAAAGCTTCTTGATAAAATGATTGAACTTATCAGTATATGTATTTCTTTTCCTTTTTTTTTTTTAGTATATGACGTCAGTACCTGAAGGTCACCGCTTCACCTGCAAAACGATAATAGTACATGTACTTGAACTTGGTGCTTTCGTGAACATAATGAATCAAAACAAGGCATCTCATTCTCGTGTTTATAATGGTATTGTTTGCAACGAATTTTTTTTTTTTTTTTTGCTGCTCGATTTCTTCTTTTCGATTGTTGCTCCTATCGTTCTAGGGGCTGGATAAGCTCATGCGGATATCCATCCTTCAGAAAACCCTGACTTATCTATCTTAATTATGTTACCCGTGACTTATGTGCTAAGCTCCGTGGTAACCATTGTACGAACTTCGGCCTGTTTAAGCAGAGAAGACGTAATTAGCGAAAGCAAGCGTTTGATCAATAACATCGTCGTCACTATGGTTTTTCTTTTCTTTTCTTTCTTTTTTTTTTTTTTTGAGGTAATAGATATCGATTGCTGTCTTCCCTGTATCAAAGTAGGTATACGTGTATTTTCCCTAGCGCTCTTCAAAGTGGAGCGGCACAGATTGAAGATGTGCTTGTTCAGTTGTATGAAGAACAGTCCTCAATCGCTGAGCATTACCGAGCCTCTAGCAAGTGGTGTATTAATTCGATCGTGGAAAGATGACTAAAATGTAAAGCGAAAAACAAACAAAAAAAAAACAAAAAAAAAAACAAACTTAAATACCGCCTCATCTCTTCTCTAGACTGGTGCTAGACTCGCAGTTATCTGCGTGTTTTTTTTTTTGTTTTTTTTTTCATTTATTTGAATGTGAACCTCCTCTTATTTGGTGCCCAACATCCACCTGGTACCCTTATGTCCTGACAGAATCTCTAGGGCATGTTGCCAAACGAGTGTGATCATTGAGGCATATATATTTACGAAGTACATGGCAGGTCTTACGCTTTTCGCGTCTCCTCTTCACACTTGTCTATCAGCTCGCTTTTTCCCAAGCTTGAATCCCTAGAGCTCCTTTCGACAAGGGCAGAGGCGGTAAAAATAATAGTTATATCCTTTTTACCGAGCTCACCGATTGCGAATGTGGAATAAGTGGGCAAAACTCTATATATATCAAATTATCGGAAATTGAACATTGTAAGTTTCGATATCTTTCTCCAAAATTTCAACCCATTATATTGAAGGGAAAAATGGGAAAGAGCATAGATTTATAAAGAAAAAAGAAAAGTAACGATCTTTAGCGTTAGCCAGACACGCCTTATTTCTATTTTCTATCAATTTGTGATCGACCCACACTCTCCATGGTCTGCAAATCAATACTGTGCTCTCTAATGAGAGTGAAATGAAGAGTGGGCTGTTTGAGTGTACTAGATCTAGTAGTAGTACCGCGCCGTGTAAAACACTGGTACAGCCCAGCGGTCCTCAGAGGGCGCTTGGAAGTGTGTAACCTTGGGTCGCTGCGTCATTCAAGTATGAGCGGTGTTTGTCTCTCGGCTGTCTTGCTTTTCATCGTCGTGGCAATCATCCCAACATGATCGAATTTAAAAAGCTGGCCCTTCCGCTCGGTTTTATCCACATTCAACCTATTCCGAACGTTCGTGTCTGAGATGGAAGGAAAGCAATAGTAGGCAGTAGTTAGGGACTGGTGTATGGATTGATATGATAGTCTCTTGGGTCTTATTTATATTTAATTATCTCCGATTTTTTCCCCTTCTGATTTCTCCCTGTTCATGAAGATCCGAAGTTGCGACTAAATTTAGAGCCCAATGTAATACAATAGCCATAGTATTTGCGGACATAGCCAATCATACTTCCTCGTGTCTGCTTTTTTAAACCTCACCAACTGCATTCTTCTCTCGATCTTATTTATTTCTCGTGGATTAGTCTTGTGTTTTGCAGACATGTCGTATCCTTCGCCTTTTTAAAAACCTCTTTTCAAGTACATGTATATCACTCTGATCCAATGTACGGCTTAGCGTCTTCCTTCACTTGGCGACTATATCCTTCCTCAGTCAAAATACGTCCACTTTCGATACCATACTTGAAATGGTCCACCATTCGCATCCATAGAAAGGGGCGGGCCGGGGGTGCGTTTTACTGAGTTTTCCTAGGTTTCAATCGAGAAATTACTACTCGTACACATACATACATCAATTTGAAATAAAAAGTCAATGTCTTTAGCTCTTTTTTAATTCTTTTATTTTTTCTTCTTTACAAATTCTTGTTTTGTTTTTAATCATCACTCGGCCTTTCGCATGGACTTCGGTGTCAACGATTGGAATGATGACACCGGCCATAATGATTTAAAAAAGTGCGATAAATGGTCCAAAAAACTTTTTTCCTGATAGAAACACCTTTTTTTTGCAATGCTGTGGAGAAAGCTTACTGCTGAGTAATAGCGTAAACGCTGATTATTTTTGCAAGCGAACTCTGGGGGGCTCTAAAATCGAGGATCGCAGCTGTCGCAATAAAATCCACTAGGTACAGTTACTGCACAGCAGCATTCACCTTATTTTCATAAGACAGGCTGAGGTGCCTGTCATGACATCCTGGGCTACACATGCACAGGGCCAAGGATTTATAATGTCGGTCACATAGAGGCGAGCGTGCATTTTACTGAACAAAGCCGTGCCATTGTCCGCCATCCGCAAGGTCAAGACACACACACACCCCCACACGACCTTACCTGTTGGTTACCACGGCTTTGAGCTAGAGTGCTAGACCCTCCTACTCCTATCTAGACGGACGTCACTGATAGCTTGTACATTTTCATGTTGTTTTTTTTTTCTCCTCTCCCCAGTAGTTGTCAATAATGCACCTCCTTGCATACCTCAGCTCACCTTTGATGTGATGTTTCACCTGCCGCCCATAACATATATAATCTAGTACTGGTAGACTGCATGAAAGAAGCAGTCGCGTAAGTTATTGTTACCTGGTTGTTCGATTTGTTGTATTTCTTGGAGGAAAGTCAGGTTTTTGCTTTGTTTTTCGCGACAGAACAATGATAAAACAGAGTGTTTATAAGTGAAATAATGTTAATTCTGGACCGGGTATTGCGTTTGCAGATCTATTCAGGATTTAACATAACATTGCTAGTATTTTGTTAAATTTTTGTGTGTGTGTGTGAAAATCATTGTTGTGTAGCATAGATATAATGATTTACCTACATTTGTAGTACTTGTTGTGTTTCTGTTCCGCGGAGGTTCAGCCCACTGACAGCTGTGTATTGTAACTGAACTCCGAGCGTGAACTGCGTCGCCGACTCCAGCAGCTCCTACGCCAGACGCGTGTAGACCAATCTTGGCTACATCATACAACAACAACATTCTCACTGTTGTTTAGTATTTTATTTATACCAGTGTACTTTCAAATCTAAGTGTGGTCGAGCAAATTGCTGCCAACACTGGGTTGTTATTTTGAATTAGAATACAAATGTTTCGAGGCGTGGTATCACAACATGTGCCCTTTCACAATGCGACTTCTTCTCCGTCTGTATAATAGATTTATTTATTTATTTTTTTTTGCTCTGAGTGCCTGACATAATAACGAATTCATGAAGAGAATTAATTGTGCTGTTTTCTCATGCTTGTTATAGTGGTTCTGGTAAAAGTTGCAGTGTTTGTTTACTACGAAACTTGCTTAATTAAAAAAAACAACAACATGTATTTAAATGCTAACTGCATGTTCTGCACCCCGTGTGGAAGGTTGTGACGGACTTAGGCGACGTTAAACTTTAATTGATAACACTCCAGAGCTTTGTCAAGAGGCAAGTGCAAGAGCGACCCGCTCTCGAAACACACGTAGTCTACCCAGCATGACCCGTTCATTTAGTCAGTTTTGTTTTTGTTTTATGCTTAGCCAGATCCACTCAATAGCTGATAATGAAAAAAGACAGCGTGACCTGACACTGGAATTTCTCTCTCTCTCTCTCTCTCTCTCTCTCTCTCTCTCTCTCTCTCTCTCTCTCTCTCTCTCTCTCTCTCTCTCTCTCTCTCTCTCTCTCTCTCTCTCTCTCGTTAGCCATGACCTTCGCTGTAAAGGACCGATTGCCTGGTGACTCAATATCTTATAACATTGCTAGTGACAATTAATACTCAGTTACTAAACCATTTTATCAAACCGAGGCCCGGATCAACTATGTTCCGTTCCAAGACTGGGGTGTTCCATGAAGCAATGCTTGAAAGGTTAAAAAACGAAACGAAATTAAAATAAAAAAGTAAATGTTTAATTAAAAACTCTAAAGAAACTTTTTCCATGCAGCTTTTAAAGAGTGTGCAGTTTCACCTGAAATGAGCCTTGTAGAGTTTAAATGATTTCATTTTTCATCGCAATGCAAAAATAAAGTATACGCAATACTCTTGTAACCTTCGATGACGATCCATACTGTTGAAAAGGGATTACATTTACTATAAAACGATGTTTCCTCGTACATTTACTATAAAACGATGTTTCCTCGTACATTTACTATAAAACGATGTTTCCTCGTACATTTACTATAAAACGATGTTTCCTCGTACATTTACTATAAAACGATGTTTCCTCGTACATTTACTATAAAACGATGTTTCCTCGTACATTATTATAAAACGATGTTTCCTCGTACATTTACTATAAAACGATGTTTCCTCGTACATTTACTATAAAACGATGTTTCCTCGTACATTTACTATAAAACGATGTTTCCTCGTACATTTACTATAAAACGATGTTTCCTCGTACATTTACTATAAAACGATGTTTTCTCGAACATTTACTATAAAACGGTGTTTCCTCGTACATTTACTATAAAACGATGTTTCCTCGTACATTTACTATAAAACGATGTTTCCTCGTACATTTACTATAAAACGATGTTTCCTCGTACATTTACTATAAAACGATGTTTCCTCGTCCGTTCCTGCTCGACTCTCATATGGAATGCCTGCAGGGCCAGATGACCCAACACTAGATCTTAGGTCAGTAATTGGGTTCACCCTTTCCAGGAATCAATATGCAGGTCAGGTCTGCCAACTGCCAGGCCCGGGCATCAGTCTCGTGTTTGGTGATTGGGAGGCTGAAAGTGCCGGATTACAATGAGTGTGTGTGTTTGGTGGAGGGGGGGTCGCCACCTCCCGATATAAATTTAAAAAAAAATACACCTCTTTTTATCGTTTCCCAAGTAATGTTATATAGTAAAATGGACCATATTTGGATCAATTATTCAAGTAGCAAAAATACAAAAATTATTTCTTTTGAAGGTTTTTTTTTTTTTTATATAAGTAATTGAGTGCTATTCCACAATAGTGCTGAAACACTCTAAATGTGAATCACAGGCGCATGGCGACCTCTACAGCTTTTATTTTTTTCAAACTCACCGCTGAGCAGATTTTTTTTAAACGGTCCCGTCAATGAGCTTCTAGAGAGAGAGAGAGAGATTAAGATACTGGACTTCCGTTTAGAGATTTCCCTACGGCCGGGCTCCTATGTCGCAACTGACCCAGCCAGGATGCGACCGATCGAGGCTCTGGGTAGTAAAGCCGAGTGTCTATTAGTATTACTAGACCACAACACCATAGCAGCTGGGTCTTCAACTAATACCCCATTCAGGCCTCTCTAAACACTTCTGAGACAAAGAAATCCTTGGAGAGTAAATCAGGGGCGGATTCTGGCTGATTCCCGTTGCTACTTGCATAACGATCTCCCCATGATGTGTAAGTGTTTGTGTGTCTTTGTGATGGACGGAATAGCATAAAAAAAAAAAACCGAAAAAAAACCACCACCTTATATAATACGTGGCACTGGCTTATTTAACGTAAGGAACCACTGGCTACTTAACAACGGAATCTCTGACGTCAGCCACTGAAAAGTAAAGAACTGCCTCAGTGCTAGTGTACTCACTGATAATTTCGAGGGCTCGCAATTTTTTCGCCATAGGTCGGTATTAATTTATCGGATATATTGGAACTTAGTAGTACACAACAAAAGTATAAGCTTGCGATCGTTGGAAAACTAACTCTCGATTATCAAAACGGCCTAATATCTTAAAAAACGTAAAATTGTCTCAGCCAAACAGTTATGTTTCTAAGATAAGATATGTTTTTATTGTTCTTTTTTGTGCTTGAGTATTGGTTGTTTATTGCAGATAATGGAAATTAATGATATCCAAAAGGAATTGAACTCGTCATGTTATTAGAACTACAAAACCTTTAATGTATTGGTGGTGTGAGGGGGTTTATGTGGTTAAACATCGACAACAGAAACAACTTATACGGTGTTCGCAAAGTCGGTCGATTAGGAAAAGTACAAATACACACATAATATGTATATTTAGAATGTGGCATCAATAACCTGATTTAACCTTTCATGGATCATCTCTCTACCGCTCGGTCAACCAACTCGATAAGGCTTGGTGATTCACATAGTCCATGGTCCTGTCATTCTTTAAGATCTAGATGATACACGTTAAGTAACGTAACGGAGATCGCCAGCTAATGCTGTAGGCATGAGCTACGCTATATCATTAGGTGGTTCCTATTGCAACGAGAAAAGGCAGTCCATTCCATCTTTCCGTTTGTTTTCACGGCTTTTATTCTTACTTGTCGGTCTCGAGTTAGAGCTAGGTTTGTGATTGATTTTTATGTACTGGGTGGCTCCTACACATCTAATAATACCGAGCCTATTCGAAACTTGTGGTTTTTTTTGTTTTTTTTTTAAATCTCTTCAGCTTCAAACTTCTCCTAGATTGACTGTAATTTACCTCTTTGATTAATCGCCCATTACCGACAGAGTTTTACTGCTGTGATCGGTGTTAAGGTAGAAATGGAAAGGTTAAGTTGATCTCGCTCTGTCCTAGAATTGATTTTTGAATTTTGATGGCTTTTTAAGTTTTTTTTTTTAAAGGGGGAGGGGGGCGGAACAGCAGAGAAACAAACAAGAACACAGCAGTTGTTCAGATTCTGCTTGAGAATGACAGGCCATGCAGTGCAATAGACCTGATGACCTTAGACGAACATTATCAGGGGAATCAACTTGCTTATCGTGTTCAAATTGAAACAGATAGTCAAACGAGTAATCAATAGTTTTAATCAACGAGATTCAAACGCGAACTACCGTCTCCCCGAGTCACGCGACAGCTCTACACGGCCATGTGTTGCTTGAGATCAGAATTAATTTTTATTTTTCATCAGCCACTGGTGGCGTTTTTCTTCCTCTGAGAGCACGTATATACTTGTATTGTTTCAGGGCTTTCCTCAAACAATTGAGTCACACCTGATGAGTGAGATGTTCACCGTTTTCGCTGTATATGCATCATCCATTGAATCAAACAAGCGCAACCTGTCTCTTTCTCTGCTACTACAAATGTGGGCTATTCCTTTCCATCGAGATGAATAACCGTTAATTTCTAAGCCTTGGGCTGAGGAATTGAAGAGAAGGTTTGAAAAAACAAGCGGGAAGTTGTGGAAGGACTGGTTTTAAATACATGTACATACATAGTGTTGATTTTGATATATACCTGTTTTAAATACATGAACATATATAATGTTGACATTGATTTATAGCTGAGAATATTACTGATGCCTTGGTTGTTGCTGCTGCTGCTGCTGCTGCTGCACCTCCTAACTATCACAACCACGAGACAGTGGCCATCACCGTCACCAGCAATGTGTCCATCTTTGAGTATTCTTTATTTTGTTTGTACAAGATCTTGAAACTACTTTACAATCTGCAAGTAGACCTATCATTTGTATGTGAAATGCTTAAAATATAAGCACCCTCTGGCTCTCTGTATAATTAGATGACGTGATAACAGAGAGTGGTACATGGTGCTTAGCTTGACGCCAAGTTTCGTTGTTGATAATTTACCTTATTCAGCTTTATTATAATGTGGTGTCGAGTTATTTCGCATGGAGAATAACCACAGGCACTCACAATTAGACTGTAATTAAATGTTAATGTATGTATGGGCATGCATATCGTGAGATATTGTGGGAGAGGAAAGTTTATGGGGTCACGTGAGCTTACAGTAATAAGGGCATGCTGTCAAGTTTACAATCGTGGCAGTAAGTAGATTATAGCCGATACGGAGAGAGTCGTCGATCTGTACAACTTTCAGCTTGTCGTTATAAAATTAATGTCGATAGTGAAATGTTTATCATCTTTTTTTTTTATATTATGGACTCCGATCCAAACCAGGCCACCAGACTTCTGTAATCTGGTAAAACTAAAAGTTTGTGTTTGCAGTTATAGGATTTTATAAATGATCCATCAAGACGATATTCCTCTGTTTTTGTCCGCGTCGTATTACCATCTGACCTCTCTCTCTCTCTCTCTCTCTCTCTCTCTCTCTCTCTCTCTCTCTCTCTCTCTCTCTCTCTCTCTCTCTCTCTCTCTCTCTCTCTCTCTCTCTCTCTCTGCCTCTCATACTGCTACCCGCTAAGGCCAAAAACATGAAGCATCGCATGCAGCATGATCTTAAAACTAAAAAAAAAAACAAAACCAAAACAACCCATCAAAGTCTTTTTTTTAATGAGCAGAGCAGCAAGCATAACAAGTGGAAACCGTCCGATCTTTTTGTAATGAGCAGAGCATCAAGAATAGCAGATGGAAATCGTCCGGAAAAAAAAATGAACCAATTTTTCTTTTTTATTCTTTCTATCTTTTTTTTTTTCTTATTTACTTAAAATCTGCAAGTTCTCATCCGACGAGTTCGACGGCGTGACACAAACCCGCAATTGGAGCTCTTTGTAAATCTCGCTGTCATTTGAGCATAAACAAAAACGGCCATCGTAATAAAAAAAAGCTTGTTACGCCATAACGCCATAGTAACTGGATGGCCTCAGCTCGAAAGACATATCTTATGCACATCTCTTTTATTGCTCCTCCTTTTTCTTGGTCTTTACTTTTGCTACTGGACCACTGCTTTTCCCATTACGCATGGACCTTGTGTAGAAATGCATTTTAAATACTTCTTACATGTGGTTACAAGTATTTACAGTTCCCTCCTTTAAAACCGTTTTTGAATCAGAAAATGAAAATATCTGAGAAGTGAGATTAAGAAATTTCCGTAGAGGTCCGTATCACACTAACTTATGGAAAGAAATAATACTACATTCGTGTAGTTCAGCAGACCAAAACAACGTGACTATCTTATGGGAATCTTGCTAAAACCACGACTTGGGACGACCAGTCTTGTGGTAACCTTATTCGGCCGATACACGCTAGCTTGAAAGGGTTACCCTACTTCAAGACACTCAGTTAGATCTCTCTTTTCCTAACTTTGCTTTTGATTGACGGCACACATGTCAAGGATCAAAATAGCCATTCAAAACCTTGCAAAAGGGACAACCATAACACGCTGGAATTTTATCCATACATGAATCAAAAAATCAAACGATACAAAGGTTTTTTTTACGTTTATTCTTTGGGGAATTTTTTTCCATGACGAAAAGGCACCCGTCTATGGTGTTGCTGATTGTAAAGGATACGTTATACTTTTCCTTAAAATCCTGCGCTTTTAAAGACTGTGTAGTATTTTACGTCGATATGGCTAGATCTATATATCCAAGTCCTAGTTCCACTGAACCCTTACCTGGCGGTCATGACCTGGAATTATCAGCCTCACCCCCACTTGTTTCTTGCCTCTTAGTCTCATAGATACATACTATTCAGGGCTCTGACCTGTTCCTTTCCCATGCTTTTTTGATTATTATTTTCTCTTTTCGTGCTTGGTACATAGAGAGTGTAGAGGGCAGTGTTAGCACCTGCAAGGTTAATATATTTTGTAGAATTTTGTTATTGTGTTGACACCATTGGGAAGACGGCTGGCATGCTGTGGAGCTGTCCTAACTGAATCAGAGACGCTCAAACTAAAGTGACTTTCATGGCTACTATACTGCCACGCAAGATATATATATATATATATATATATATATATATATATATATATATATATATATATATATATATATATATTTTTTTTTTTTTTTTTTTCTGGGGGGGGGGGGGGGTCCTATAAGGTTGGCAAGAGTCATAATTATGCGGAGCGGAGAGTCACAAGCCCACCTCAATGTTTTGCCTTTACATCCAGATTAAATTCGTCGGGCGATGTCGATGTCTATCTCTTCATCTTCACTTAATGTTCATTGATAAATCTGAAGCTCCACGTGTGAATGCGTTAAGTGGCTTGGGGATGTGTTGGATTTAAAATTCCCAGCCCAATAACGCTTTAGTCTCTCCCCAAGGCTGTTTGCCGCTAGCACCATGCACAGGGCTTCCTACCCGATATGGTGGCAAGCACATCTCACCGCTAGTAGTTCTTAGCATCTCAATGTTCTGAAGTAACAGGAAGTTCTTGAGTCAATGGAATCTTGAGATGGCGACTTTCATCTCAAGCCTGACAAAAGCGAGAACTGACAAGCACTGAGCTTGCATAGCTCTGGAACACCCGTGTGACGCTGGTTAATTTAAACTGCAATCAAACATTTCTTGCCCTGCCCTTTTCAGTCCTTATAAGCTGGAGGAGATGTGTTTTCCCACAATGTACTACTCGATGCATGATAGTTGAAAACAACCCGTGTTTTAGTCCTCTAGGTGATAATTGTTTCCCATGTTGACGAACTGTCACCGGGAACAAACTCATCACGGTTTAAAAATGAGACACACAGGTGGTGTTAGCCTAGGTTTTTGAACTAGAATTAATTTTCACACTATGTTGCTCTGGCGTCCTAACTCTAGACGAGTGCATCTTTAGATTTTCCGTGTGTTCTCGACCGGCAGATGCACCAAAAAGCAAAATACGCAGTTCTGTCTAGAAGACATTGAAAATGGAAAAGGGAGATATTGTTTTTTAAACTCAGCGTTTACAGGAGCAGCTGACAGAACGTCACTGTACACCGGCTAAATGTTAAGATATTGTATTTAATCTAGTCGGGTATTTATTTTGCACAGAGATAGCGGTAAGGATAGGATTGGTACCGCGGAGCTTTTCCACGTTACTGTCCAACCCTGTATCCTTACACGTTTCGCACCACTGTCTTCCTAGTCGGAAAGTAGATTTTTCCAGCGGGAAACGTCATCGCAGTTGCAAACCGATACCACCATGGATTCCAGGCGTCATATAACACACATGTACCATGATTTACCATCATCATTATTGAACCTTTCAATACAAGAGGCGTTTACCCGTGTACCTTATATTTTTTTTCGTGTCTGTTGAATGAAACTACCCCCATGTTGCCTGCCCTGCCACTGCAGCTAGTGGTGATGTCCATTAGCGCTTGGCGGGAGGTGGAAATTGTATTGTCGTGATTCTTCACCCTAATGGACGGCTCCCGCTAGAAGGGAGGTGCTGGTTCAATGACCTAATTACATAACAGCGAGGAGCTGGCTTCACCCGGGAAGTCCTGCAGTTATGTGATTTTGTTCTCCCAAAGAGTGTATGTATTTACATGGTTATACCTGTACCTCTGAATACTGGCAGGGCAGCATACACAGGTATAAGTACAGCATTTATTAGTCATAGCGAAAAATATATTACATCTGGCATGTAATTTTTTCCTTTCCTTTCCTTTATTTTCTTTTGCGCTTTCTAAAACCTGCCGGTTGTTTTGTTTTTCCAGCCAGAGGCGGTGTAAAGCAGACACTATTAAGTGGGTTTCAGTCAGTCAGTTTTTGCAGGGCGCAGGTGGAATTTATTTCGGTCCTTATCATCTCCTATTGAACCCTGACATGCTCTTCTCATCTTCAAAAAGAAAACATTATTGCGTAACCGAACCTGAACAAATAGCTCTGAGCAGAAAGACACTCGCTAAGGATTTAGTGTTGAAAAGGGTTATCGGGTAGATGGTCCCGTGCCACTAATTAGAGCGCATTCTTCTCACGCCCAGAGTAAAGCTTTTCTCACGAGAAACGTCTTGTCGGAGTTATAATCTACATTTCGTTGGACGAAGCGTGTATAGAGCTGCAGTCTACACTTTGTTAGCCCATGGACTAACGCGTCGGCTCACAACCAAAAATGACTATGTCTGAATTTGAAGTCTTGAGAAAAATGGGTTTAAAGTTTTCCCGGATTTTTAATTTGTGATGAAAATAGTACATTTTAACTCAAGGGAACGGCGATTGGACATGGAAAGTCAAAACAAAGCATGGCAGTTTCAGTGGTGCTATTTTTTAGTATTTGGGGAAAAATGGACGTAGTCATTTCTGGCTCTCCCAGCCGACGAGCCGGGAAATAAACAGAAAAGTGTGCTATATGCTGTGTTCTAAAAAAAAAAAAACCAACCCACAACAAATACCGATATGAACCGCTTCAAGGTTCGCTGATCTCAAGTATGTTTAAACCAAATTGTTGAGACAGGAAGAAAAACGAGCCGATGGCTAGGGGAGTCGGAACAATAGTGAAGGTTTCTTTTGTTGTTAAATAATAGTAAATCCCTGTGCTTCGAGGTCAGTTGGAAGATGACTTCAGTCAAATGTGAAAGATGCTCTAAGTCGTTTGTTTTTAGTTTTTTTTATTATTATTTTTTTTGTAGAGATGTCAAGGGCATAGTACATAAATGTGAGTAGCTCATCTCGTAAGGCGTATCATAGGGTTCGTTATTTAGTAGGTTTTCCCCACTCCTAACTTTGACTGAAAGTCGAGGGCGCTGATTAATGGTTCTGTTTCATTGTCGCACCGAGTCAACTGACAGTATGCCTGTCTTAAAGTCGGCTTATATAAATCGATCAATTTCTGATTATGGCCAGCTCCGTCTGAGAAAAATCTTAAATAGTTACAGGCGCATAAACTATGCATTCATTTAAAAAACAAAACTATGCATATCCATTGGAAGTGTTATTTTCCATTGCTTAAACGGAATCATTTAAATTGATTTTTGAATTGCGCAAGGAACATCATTCTTCTCTACTCGACTACCGAATCCGCCCACATGATCGAAGAGACTCGTCAGCCTTGTTTGAAACTCGGCATCACCGGTGGACGGTTTAAAAGTGGATTCTGTGTGGGAAGACCGGAAGTTGTTTATCGTACATCTTAGGACGTAGGACCCTTGTTTGGCGTACGTCTTAGGACTCTTCTTTGGCGTGCGTCAGAGGACCCTTGTTTGGCGTACGTCTTAGGACTTCAGATCCTTGTTTGGCATACGTTTTAGACCTTCATATCCTTTTCCTGGCATTGTTATACCCTGTAGCAGCAACGGCTTCGCCAGGAAGCTTTGATGATATCGAATACTTGTGGACATAAGCATTCTCGTGGATCGAACTCTCAGTTCGATAAATTCCAGAGTTCGCAATTGTTACAAAAGAAACTGAACAGTGGCTAGAATGTGATAATATATTGTGTTCTGTCGTAGCGTAATCGCAAGGCCTTTGTTCATCCCAAGCTTAGCTTATTTCACACAGAGCTTTTGACAGAGAACACGCGGTGCGACCATTATACCCAAACTAATACAACAAGTGTACAGATTACGTAGGCAAATATAAGACACAGCACCGTTTTCTGAATCGCTAAGAAATTTACTCATCCTCCCGTTCCGCCATCAGATCCTCCCAATCGGATTTTACATCCTTGAAAATGAACGGGATCGAAAATTGCGCACTTGCTGTACCGCAACAAGACGAGGTGCATAACATATTTCGGCCCAGCGCTATTTTCTCGTGAGGAGGGAGCGATTGCTTTTCCCTTGCTTTCCGTTAAAATGAAGAGGTTTTGTTTTTTTGTTTGAAGGTAATTTTTCTTTTTTCCTTTCTTTTTTTTTTTTTGGGTCGGCTCCCCAGCCCGTGGCTGATCATTGATCGAGCGTGTGTGTGCGCGTGTGTGTCTGACTCGGTAGATTTGTCATCGCTCTGGGACGGATGACTCAGGTGTCATCGCCTGGGCTCCCCTGGCTGAGTCCCAGTCGGAATGGTATTGGGCCAGAATAGATCACCACTGCATGCAGCAGTCTTGCACCGTGCAGTCGTCCTTTCTCTCTCTCTCTCTCTCTCTCTCTCTCTCTCTCTCTCTCTCTCTCTCTCTCTCTCTCTCTCTCTCTCTCTCTCTCTCTCTCTCTCTCTCCCTCCCTCCCCCCTTTTTCCTCCTTCCCTCTCTCCTCCTCTCTTCCTCTGTTTCCCCCTTTATTTTTCTCGGTCTCGTTCGCTCTTTTAATTTTTTTCTGTCCCTCTCTTTCTCCTTGTGTGATGTTCTTATGCCCAGTCTATATGTACGTGCGTATGTATGTATGTATGTATGTATGTATGTATGTATGTATGTATGTATGTATGTATGTATGTATGCATGCATGTATGCATATATGTATAATCTATTTCGCTCCCTGTATCTGCGTGCTTCCGTGTCTTGCATTATCACCCTTTTCTTAACCCTCTTCCACATCTTTTTGTTCTTCCTCTATTCTTTCCACCTTTCCTCTTTGGCACCATGGTCATACTAACTTGTACCCTCCAAAATCCCCGGCACGACGACAAAGTTAGAATAGCCGAAGCTGATGGGGAATTCTAAAATAAAAACTAGATCTACTCCCACGAGCCTCGAGTCATTTACTGCGCAGTTCTCACCAAATGGCCAGTCCATCAAATGTTTTTCTGAAATATCCAGCCAGAACGAATTGTCTTTTAAACTCTTGCTTCCATTTCCTCTCTTTCTCGGTCCGTCCGTCCGTCCGTCTGTCTGTCTGTCTGTCTGTCTGTCTGTCTGTCTGTCTGTCTGTCTCTCTCTCTCTCTCTCTCTCTCTCTCTCTCTCTCTCTCTCTCTCTCTCTCTCTCTCTCTTTTCTTCACCACTGTCTGTCTGCCTATCTGTGTGCCACTTTCTCT
Organism: Elysia crispata; assembly: GCA_033675545.1. Classification (NCBI taxonomy): domain Eukaryota; kingdom Metazoa; phylum Mollusca; class Gastropoda; family Plakobranchidae; genus Elysia; species Elysia crispata. The sequence continues at coordinate 332,743 of JAWDGP010002483.1, read as the reverse complement.
CTCTCCCTCTCTTTCTCTCCATCTGTCTTTCTTCATGTCCGTCTGTCTGTCTGTCTGTCTGTCTGTCTGTCTGTCTGTCTGTCTGTCTGTCTGTCTGTCTCTCTCTCTCTCTCTCTCTCTCTCTCTCTCTCTCTCTCTCTCTCTCTCGCTGTCTGTCGCCAATCAGTGTCGTTTGGCTGTCCTTTATTAAATCCTGTCCCTCGGAGGTTTCTTGTAAGTTCCTCTGAAGATTCTATTTACATCCAATCTGCAATGCTGCAGTACTAACATTATTTATATTTTTTGTCAAATAAAGGCGATGTGTTCTCTCTCTCTCTCTCTCTCTCTCTCTCTCTCTCTCTCTCTCTCTCTCTCTCTCTCTCTCTCTCTCTCTCTCTCTCTCTCTCTCTCTCTCTCTCTATGTCTCCAGTCATAGCCACTGTATCGATTTGCTTTCGCTCTCGGCTGTTTTTCAAACTCTTCCAGGTCTTTTTGTCCCGGCTGACTTCCTTGTTTCTAATGACAGCTGAAAAAACATTTTTTAACAAAAATTTTGAATTTGTATGTGAACGCAAGGGAGAAATGAGGCATCCCACGGAATTGACTTCAGAGATCAAAGTATCTACTGTAAATAGTCTCCTATCTGAAGGGCGGCAGTGTCATTTTGGCTCTGCAAACCATTCGCTTTATAATTGTCGGTGACACTGGACCTCAAGTCACCTTACTAATCTGCGGGACGTCAGCAACCTTAGGTTAATGCTACACACTATTCTATTATGGATATCTCAGCAGGTGATTATGAGTCACCATTTTTTTTATTTTTATCTAAGGCTAGATTTTAGAATATTGTGAAATAATGAATAGGTTACAACGAGAAATTGCGAAAATTAACGTCATGGAGCCCACGGTTTCGAAGGATTAAACAGCCGAAATACCTAATCTATATTGGTACAAGAAGATCCGTGATGATGAGGATGATAATAATAGTAGTAGTAGTAGTAGTAGTAGTAGTAGTAGTAGTAGTAGTAGTAGTAGTAGTAGTAGTAGTAGTAGTAGTAGTAGTAGTAGTAGTAGTAGTAGTAGTAGCAGCAGCAGTAGCAGTAGCAGCAGCAGCAGCAGCAGCAGTAGTACTAGTGGTAGTAGTAGCAGCAGCAGCAGCAGCAGCAGTAGTAGTATTAGTTGTGGTAGTAGTAGTAGTAGTAGTAGTAGTAGTAGTAGTAGTAGTAGTAGTAGTAGTAGTGGTAGTGGTAGTGGTAATAGTAGTAGTAGGGTGGTGGTGGTGGTGGTGGTAATAATAATAATAATAATAATAATAATAATAATAATAATAATAATAATAATAATAATAAAGATTAAAGGGCACTAAAAGGTTAGATTTTAGTGGCCAATTTAATGCTCTTTTGAAGGCACTACAAAATAAATGCATATGAAACGCTGCATGAAGGTTGTATTCCTTATCCGTAGAGATAAGACAAAATAAAATTGTGAAATGCTTGTGATAAATTCCGGTTGATTGATTTGACGTCTCTTTCACTTTGTCGGCCACTGTGGGTAGATTGTATTATCCCTTAAGACAAAGAACCCATCAGGTTAAAAATCCCTCACTCCTTTAACCTTACGAAATACCGTGGAATTTGGAAATTTCAGGAAATCGATGGACGGGAGGGGCTAGAATTCGTCCGGAAAAAAACCCAAAACAAAACTAAAACGCATGAAAGTTCCTTTTGTTTTCAACTTTTTTTTCCCTTTCGATTTGTGTCGCAGCGGGTCAGAAATTAAGTACAATGCCATGCGTCTCCGTCCAATTCCTCTAAACATCCTGTATGAAATTGGCTGAAACTCTGTGGAAAATTAAGTTACGCGGTTAAAAGTCGCGAGGCCCTAGCAGTTCAAACCGCTTGTTTTGTGTCGTGTACAGATAGGCGAGTGGAGGGCAAAGACTGAGGTGGTGTTTTATGGGTTTCGAGTCTGGGCGAGTTGCGAGGACATGATTTGTTTCCGAACCTTTGTCTCCATCCTCACTCTCTCTTTTGTTTCTCAGATGTGTGTTTGCTCTTTTGCATTTTTTTCTTCTAATTTTTATTTGACTTGTCTGACGGGAATTCATAACCACAGCCCATTATTGTCTTTTTTCTCTGGTTTCTTCTGTTAATATATTCTCTCTCTCTCTCTCTCTCTCTCTCTCTCTCTCTCTCTCTCTCTCTCTCTCTCTCTCTCTCTCTCTCTCTCTCTCAGTTCCTACACTCAGGCACACCTGCTCTATGCTCTGTTGTCTTGCATTATTTTGTTTCCTTTTTTTCCCCCTTGCTTTCCTTCTCTTTCCCTCGCACTTGCTAGAAGTAGAAGATGCGTCATGCCAATCTACAATACAAGATACAAGAGTGTCACATGGTTTGTTGTTTTAAACTTTAGTTCGGTTAATATTTGCTGCCTTCAATTTAACTCCAAACGGTAGGAAAGAGATAAAAAAAACCTCACCAAAACTCAATTAAAATAACTTCGAACCTTTACTGGCTTTAGCTCTAACCTTCTTATCACATTTATTTTATAGATGACCTATTCGTCAACACCACTTTAATTTTCGTTTTCTTTTTTTTTTTTTTAAATGTTAATTGTAATGAACTAAGGGGATGCGCTTGTGAAGCCAGCACATTTCCCTCTTCTTTTCTTTGTTTTGTCCTACACTTGTAATTGACAACACAGTCTTTAGTATCTTTTAGGCATTCGAGGTTTGTTCACTGCAGCACAAAACAAGTCATTAGCATCTGGCTAGACTGTACTCAAACACCCCGACTCTTGCACGCCTGCCATACTTGAAGTCAACTCGATGAGCTCGAAAACAAAGAGCCAGTTTTGATTATTGCTGGCAAAGAAAAAGGTTTGGCTGTATTCATCTGAATTTGATGTTTCGTTTGATTCTCATTGTGCAGCGCTGGGAAGAGAGCGTGATGTATGGAGACACGCGCTGTTGGAGGGACGATACAGAAGAGTGCTCTTATGATCAGGTGAGCGCTGGCGAATCTCTTTGACAAATAAGAGACTTACAAGGTGCAGCTGGAACAAATTAAAGCTCTCCCCAGTCGCTAATATATTAGGGAGAAACGGTGTCTATGTCACTCTCTCCCTCCCTCATTTCTCTCTCTCTCCCTCTTCCCCCCTCTCTCTCTATCTCTCTCCCCCCCTCTCCTCTCTCCTTTGTTAGCGCTCACCTATTGGTTCTAAACAAAGAGAGGTTTATCGTCCCTCTGAAGCAATAGTATACTACGTGCCTTTGAGAGATTAACGAATAGATCTATCTTCCGCCGTGTAGGCAATACTACATGATGTGACACTTTGTGGCCGACAAAAGAGTAGAGGTTTGTGTCACCTCGCCTATGCGGTGTGACCTATCATCAATAATATTGGCGTCACCCGTTTCCTCCCTATTATGATTAGAGTGTCGATTTTCTTATTTTTCTTATTGCCTAAATCAGGTAAGCCCACCCGCTCACTCTCTAGCTAGTTCTCTGTGTGGCGAGTTGGATATTGCACTCGCAAAGCTTGTTATAAACTATGCATGAAAAAAACAACAACAAATAAACAAAACGAAACAAATTTGAAAAAAAAAACCATAACAAAAAAAAAAAAAAATTATGGCATTTACACTTCTTAGGACTAAAGATAAGCCGAGCCACCTGTTGTTTGCCCCATCGTATTTTAGGCTGCTCCCGTGATGGTCTAGCTCTTACGCAATCAGAGAGAGAGAGAGAGAGAGAGAGAGAGAGAGAGAGAGAGAGAGAGAGAGAGAGAGAGAGAGAGAGAGAGAGAGAGAGAGAGAGAGAGAGAGAGACACACACACACACACACACACACCCAGAGCAGAGCAAATCTGAACACTATGTATAAGCCAGGCTCCACCCAAGGTTGTGTCTGGCAGGATAACCCGGGTTGAGGGCGACAGGGTTTCAAGTCCAATGGTTTTCCTCTAGCACTTAGAATTGTGTCATCGGGACGCCCGTGTAGTGAGTAAAGCACAGGGGAATCAAACTGGTCAGGTATTATAATAGATGTTGGATCGTGTGTTTACTATTCCCATTTGTATATTAAATAAATCTATAAAAGATAGAAGGGAGTAACGGAGATAAAGTAGACTTTGCACGTAGGTAATTAGATTTGTTTTCCCCTCCGATAGTGTCTCGTTGTAATTAGTGACTCCATTCTTGACCATTGAATTCGGTGTGTGATCAAAGGAGTGTGTAATAATGTCAAAATAAAGGCACAGCCTATTTGTATCTGTATTACGTAATTATTACACGTGCTTACAACTAAAAATAATTGTAAACACATTCGTTTTGATAAATGAAATAATTGTTTAATTCTCATTCAAGTCTCGTTTTGAAGACGAAGGGGAAAAATTAAAATAAAAAAAAAAGGGGGGGGGGGGGTGAGTACGGAGAACGAGAGCCATGTTGTTCAAACCTGATGAAAAAAAAAAACCCCACCAAAAACCGTTAATTAATTTCTGTTTTACGTTGAGCAACGTTTGGCGCTAATGGCAAGAGGGAACAAAAATGCAAGCTCGTGAATGTCAAGATGACCGGTTGATCCAGCGAAAAGAAGTAACAATTTACCGATCCTTCTAGCGTAAACGTAGAGAACTGTAGCGAGGGAAAGGAAGAAAGGAGAAAGGGGGTGTGGGGGCGTTAGAAAAAATAATTTGTTTGTCTATTCCCCCCACCCCCCAAAAAAAAAATCCGGAAAATTGGATTATTGAAACACAAAGGGCCGAAAACAGTATTATTCTAATCAATATATTTTACCGTTTCTTTTGGAACGGCTTTTATCGATGTTTGGTGAAGCTTTCTAGAGATGTTTACAACGAGGTTAAATTAGCTTACATTTTTCATTCTTGGGCTTTTTTATGTGGGCTCTTTAGAAGTCTCTTCAACACAACATACGTAGCACTTCTAGCAGTCCCAAACACCTACGCAGACACGCGCTTGCTTGCAGTTCTGAGGTATATTGTGAACTTACTCACTTCGCTCGTGTGGAGCTTATAGTCGTGTGGAGCTTATAGTCTGTGCCAATGCATTGTTGAACAGACAGCCGCCCTATGCTCCTTCACTGTTTCACAATCATTCTGTCTTAGTTTCACTCACGGTAGTTTGAGAATCTCTGCAGTTTTTTTTTTGTTTTGTTTTCAGCTTATCATATGTAACAAAATTCGTGCTGCCTACAGAAGCTGTTTTAAGTCAAACCAAGCAGCACACAGATTTTTTATTCTAGAAACACATTGCACCTCGTACGGAATTCCATTCCTCCTTCCCTCCCTCTTTTTTTCTCTCTATCTCTCTCTTATCTCTCTTACACGTCACATTACCTTTAGTGTCGGGGTTAAAAAATAAAAAAAGGTCACGATGACCCGCTAAGCCTTCGGTGAAAGTACAACATTCGACAGCACCATCTGTCACAAATTAGGAACACACCTCTCCTTCCCTTCCTCTTCTATCTATCTATCTATCTATCTGTCTCTGTCTCTGTCTCTGTCTCTCTCTGTCTCTGTCTCTGTCTCTCTCTCTCTCTCTCTCTCTCTCTCTCTCTCTCTCTCTCTCTTCCCCCCCAACCCAGTTATTTAGCTATACATTCTACTTGTCTGTCTTATGTTCACCCCTCTCTCTACTTGCCAACTCCCTATCTATCTATCTAGCACTCTGATCTATCTATCTATCTATCTATCCATCCATCTAGCACTCTATCATCTATCTCTAACTTACTAACCGCCTGTATAAACATCTTTCACCAACCGCATCGTATTTCATCCCCGTCACCAGCTCAAACTGTCACACTGTAAGACTTCAGGTCAGGATCACGAGGATTTAAGCGCCAAGTATGGCCACGTACCTCTTTGGCATCGACATGCATCACATCTTCTAAAAATGTGCCAATGGCATGCAAACGCAGTATTATCTCCTTATTTACAGTTCCAAAATAGACACATCCAAAGGAGTGTACACCTCCCGCCACATTTGTATTTCTGTCTTCTCTAACCTGGCGAGCTGTTCTGGGCTTGAACAGTGAAGAGAAACAGACCGGGTTAAGTGCTGAAAGCAGACCACGCCTGCTCGGCGGAGACAGTCACAGACCCATAGTGATTTGCTACAAGATTTAATAGCAGCATAGTAACAGCTTGTCTCGAAAAACATAGCTTCTCATGTTTTCTTGTTGTTTTTTTTTTGTTTGTGTGTTTTGCTTTTTGTTAATGATTCAATTATTGTATTTGAAGCATGGAAGCAAACACCACTACACGTATGCTATGCCCGCAAAACTTGATTAAAAAAAAAAGAAAAAATACATGTAACTTTGTTTTCACTTGAGATCGAAATCTAGATCTAGGGCAGCTTGATAACTTTTCTAGGGGTGTTTTGAGAGAAGGTCTTTGGTTAGTATTTCTAACCAGTTTAGCGTCTCGTAAGTCGCTATCGGTCTAATACGGGGATCCTTCTGTACAGTCCAGGATGACCTTTGCTCTTTCCAAATGACCCCGATGCTGCTTTGACCTGCGAAAGTCATCGCACTTACTCACGTGTCTTGTAGATTTTGATGCTCAATCTGGTTGAGGCTGGTTCTGTTAGTTTCATCACAAGCGAAGCTCTCCCCATAAGGTGCTGCTCTACATTTCATGGCGAAAATTGAAAAAAAAAAAAGAAGGGAAAAATAATTGCACTATGCTTTCAATAGTCAAAGGTTAATTCCTTATTTAGTAATAAGACAATTAAAAAAAAAAAGAAGGGAAAAATAATTGCACTATGCTTTCAATAGTCAAGGGTTAATTCCTTATTTAGTAATAAGACAATTAAAAAAAAAAAAGAAAAAAATTAGAAGGGAAAAATAATTGCACTATGCTTTCAACAGTCAAGGGTTAATTCCTTATTTAGTAATAAGACAATTAAAAAAAAAAAAAGAAAAAAAAGAAGGGAAAAATAATTGCACCATGCTTTCAATAGTCAAGGGTTAATTCCTTATTTAGTAATAAGACAATTAAAAAAAAAAAAGTAAAAAAAGGAGGGAAAAATAATTGCACTATGCTTTCAATAGTCAAGGGTTAATTCCTTATTTAGTAATAAGACAATTAAAAAAAAAAAAGAAGGGAAAAATAATTGCACTATGCTTTCAATAGTCAAGGGTTAATTCCTTATTTAGTAATAAGACAATTAAAAAAAAAAAAAAGAAAAATCTTTGGCAAATCCAGGTCGGATCTCTCGAGCCTTATAATTTATCTCAGAGGGAAAAAAGAACAACATATAAAAACACACTTTTAAAGCTGGGATTGAAACACAGCTCGGTGCTTGTAAAGATTGTAGAACAATCCGACGCTGAGATCCCATCCAGGGAAAACTTTCTGTAATTATTACATCGCAGTGTTTATAATTTTCTATCTAGTGTTTTGTACAGAACAGTGCATGCAGCTCTATAGCGTTTCCGAATTATTGAACCGATGTTAGAAATGCTATTGAATGTAAAGATATTGAACTGTCATTCGGATTTTGTATACGCTATGCCGGGATGCATAATTGCATACATCATTACAGTGATATGAATAAGACTCGCTCATAACCGACAGTCTGTTGGCGAAAACGGGAAGTTATACCTCTTTGCCATGTTCTACTTTCGCGTTGCAAGCAGTGTGCGATCCACAGCAGACCCCACCACTCTGATATATCTAGTAAGAAGTTTTCAATTCACTGACTCTTATAAATGCGCCATCTGGCGTGTACCTCAATATCTCAAAATGCGGCAGAGAGAAGAGGAGGAAAAAGTGTTGTCGTAGCTTCAGATCCAGACCTATGCGCCGTCATAGGGAGGTGCTTTTAGTATTCAGTACCTCAGAAAACAACTGCAGCATTGTATCGTTGCGAGCCAGCTAATTCTGTGTTCAAAGTTAAATAATGGCAGCAACAATTAAAAACCAACAACAACAACATTCTGAATGATAATTGAGGCAGTATGAGTAATAACAACAACAACATGAAGAAGAAGAAGAAGAAAGTGGAGAGGAAGATTATCATTGTGTGCACTGTCTTCCTCATGTATTGACCAGAGCTTTCCTCCTACCATCGTAATCTTTGTATCTGAAAAGCGTGAATCCAAGATCAACCTACATATTGCCACAAAGAGCCAGCCAGGATTTTCTTTGTCTTTATGAGGCGTTATTAATTAGCCAAGTCATGAATTTGGGATGGAACGGGAGAATGAAAAGCAGACCTTTCGTGGACACTTCCCCACATGAGTCGTCCTTAGTGTTTGTTGATATTGATTGAAACAACCATTATGTGTGAGTGCCATATCAGTAGAGTGAAGCAAGAAGAGAGAAAGACAAAAAAAAATGATTAAAAAAAAAAACAAAACAAAACAAAAAACTTATATTCTCTGCATGAAACACACTATTATTATTTTGTTAGCAGTATTGTTTTCAGGAGAGCCGGAGAGTTTTGGCATGGCAGGCTGCTGTGTTTTTCTTCTCGGTTCGAAGCTGGTCTTAATCATGTGACCTGACGCGGTATTTCGCTGAATTGTATTTAATACGCATACCGATAGGGCTGGCATAGCTCGTGTTGCAATTATTCCTGGTCTTCTATTCCCGCCACCCACCGTCGATATTTCATTCTCAGTGCAGTGTCTCGCATATTTTCACTCCTTTGTCTAAATTCAGTATATATCTAAATCTCTAGTAAAGCTTTATTTTCCTCCTTATAACTTACACGATGCCTTATTTGACACGATGCCTTATTTGACATGATGCCTTATTTGACACGATGCCTTTGAGTAGTTTCATTGAACCATTTCCTGTTGCCTGCCTCTTTTTTTCTCTCTCTCTCTCTGTCTGTCTGTCTCTCTCTCTCTCTCTCTCTCTCTCTCTCTCTCTCTCTCTCTCTCTGTCTCTCTGTCTCTCTGCCTGTCTGTCTTTTTCTCTGTCTGTTTCTCTGTCTGTCTGTCTCTCTCTCTCTCTCTCTCTCTCTCTCTCTCTCTCTCTCTCTCTCTCTCTCTATCTGTCTGTCTGTCTCTGTCTGTCTCTCTCTCTCTGCTAGCTCTGTCCTCCACAGCTATTAAAAATAATTGGAGAAGTGTAGTTCTAAAAGTTCAAAGAAGAATACATTTATAATAATATTATTTCATGATTAGTTATTATGGCATTTTGATGATGATTGTTCCCTAAACGAGGCAAAGGCACAGGAAACGCACATTTGTAGATCGGGTAGTTATATTGATTTTATTGATTTTATTGCTTCCTGCAAGCAAAGTGTTTCAGAGGAAGCAGCAGCAGCAGCAGCAGTTTTCTGATTCGATTATGGGTGCACATCTGCCATTGTTCTGTCATTTAAAAAAAAATGATAGGTTATTGTGATGATGGTGTTAGAATTACAACGATGAAGATGATGATAATGATGATGATGGTGGTGGTGATGAAGATGATGATGATGATGATGTAAAAGTGGATTCTGTCATATCAATACCTGAACTTTTTCGCCGCAAAGTGTTGCAGATGTATCATCGTTTGATAAGATTCCACAACCCCACTCAAGCCAAAGCTGTTTCCTATAATTATTTTTCTTTTCTTTTCTTTTCTTTTTTTTTTCTTTTTTTTTTTTTTATATATATCTGTAATGGGTAATATTGAAGACGAAGCTGATGAAGGAAAGTTGAGCTTATTTGAATTTTCTGTGTGTGTGTGTGTGTGTGTGTCTATCTCGCTTTTGCAAATATGTGATGCGGTTTGAAAGGTTAATTATATTTGCCATTGCAGCTCACGTGCAGTTGGTTGTACATTTTGCTTCCTCTCTCTTTCTATTCGGAATGGTGATTGTGATTACTGCGCTACATACTTTTGGCGCTCCCAATCGCGCCTACTCAATTATTCTTGTGGTTACAAAGAACTAATTAAATATGACGATAATTAAGTTGCCTGCGCTCTGTCTCTCTGTATCACTCTCTCTCTCTCTCTCTCTCTCTCTCTCTCTCTCTCTCTCTCTCTCTCCTCTCTCTCGCTCTCTGTGTATGTCTCTGTCTGTCTGTCTCTCTCACCCTCCCTATGCCTCTCCGTCTTAAACTATTCTGTGTTTACTGTGCCATGGAAATAGAATTACATTATTATTTAAAAAAAAAATACATGCAATCTATGAGGCTGAAGATAAAACCCGTCGAAAGAGATATTTTTTTTACGAGCATAATCTTCTTGACCTTCTCACAGAATCCCGCACCTGGCATCTTATCCATTCTTAGTACATTTTGTATTATTTTTGTAACCTGGATCTGGTTTATGTCCCCAAGGGGAGAATTTAGCATGGCTTGCCTGCATGATTAAGTCACCAAAATTTATTCTTAAAACAGACGGTCGGTAAAGGGAGGGGGGATGGGAGGGAGAGAAAGAGGAGAGATAGAAAGGATGGGAAAAGAGAGAGGTTAGGGGCGGGGGAGGGAGAGAGAAATAGGAGAGATAGAGAGGGTGGGGAAAAAAGAGAAAGGTTAGGGGCAGGGGAGGGAGAGAGAAAGAGAGAGAGATAGAGAGGGTGGGGAAAAAAGAGAGAGGTTAGGGGCAGGGGAGGGAGAGAGAAAGAGGAGAGATGGAGAGGGTCGGGAAAAAGAGAGAGATTAGGGGAGGGGGAGGGAGAGAGAAAGAGGAGAGATAGAGAGGGTGGGGAAAAAGAGCGAGGTTAGGGGCGGGGAGGGAGAGAGAAAGAGGAGAGATAAAAAAGGTGGGGAGTGAAAGAGAGGGGGGAGGGAGAGAGACAAGAGAGGGAGGGAGGGAGGAAGACAGAGAGAGAGAGAGAGAAGAGAGGGAGGGAGAAAGGAAGACAGAGAGAGAGAGAAGACAGGGAGGGAGGAAGTAAGGAAGACAGAGAGAGAGAGAGAGAGAGAGAGAGAGAGAGAGAGAGAGAGAGAGAGAGAGAGAGAGAGAGAGAGAGAGAGAGAGAGAGAGAGAGAGAGAGAGAGAGAGAGAGAGAGAGAGAGAGAGAGAGAGAGAGAGAGAGTATATTATGAGGTTCATCCGTGTGTCAGGAGAGCACCGGACACTAAAAATGATGATAGCGTGCTCTTTCCCAGAATTTATCATGTTCAATAGTTTGTTCACTGTGTAGTAATAGAAAGTGTAGATCACACTCTCTGGCAGCAATGGGCAGACCATTACCTTCTGCCAGACGCCAAGAGCTAAAATCCACTCACGAAGATTTTGCGGGGGTGCCGGACTGGTAGTCTATTTTAGATATTATAGTATACTGGATAGTGTTATACCCCTGCTATTTTAGATATTATAGTATACTGGATAGTGTTTGACCCTTGCTATTTTAGATATTATAGTTACTACTGGATAGTGTTCGACCCCTGCTATTTTAGATATTATAGTATACTGGATAGTGTTCGACCCCTGCTATTTTAGATATTATAGTATACCGGATAGTGCTCGACTCCTTCTATTTTAGATATTATAGTATACCGGATAGTGTTCGACCCCTGCTATTTTAGATATTATAGTATACTGGATAGTGTTCGACCCCTGCTATTTTAGATATTATAGTATACCGGATAGTGTTCGACCCCTGCTATTTTAGATATTATAGTATACCGGATAGTGTTCGACCCCTGCTATTTTAGATATTATAGTATACTGGATAGTGTTCGACCCCTGCTATTTTAGATATGATAGTATACTGGATAGTGTTAGACCCCTGCTCAGCTCGGCTTACCGCATAGCAATAATTATTTTCTTTTCTTTTCTGTTTTAATTTGCTTGAGTGAAGAAGGAACGACTGCAGAGCTTCGCGGCAGCGTTGCTTGCTAGGAGGGCTTTATGGCGCAAATTAAAAATAAAAACAAAAAACACCACTGATAACCAGAGTGTTATTCGATTTCTGTATGCGAGAGAGAGAGAGAGAGAGAGAGAGAGAGAGAGAGAGAGAGAGAGAGAGAGAGAGAGAGAGAGAGAGAGAGAGAGAGAGAGAGAGAGAGAGAGACAGAGAGAGAGAGAGAGAGAGAGAGAGAGAGAGAGAGAGAGAGAGAGAGAGAGAGAGAGAGAGAGAGAGAGAGAGAGAGAGAGAGAGAGAGAGAGAGAGAGAGAGAGAGAGAGAGAGAGAGAGAGAGAGAGAGAGAGAGAGAGAGAGAGAGAGAGAGAGAGAGAGAGACAGAGAGAGAGAGAGAGAGAGAGAGAGAGAGAGAGAGAGAGAGAGAGAGAGAGAGAGAGAGAGAGAGAGAGAGAGACAGACAGAGACAGACAGACAGACAGACAGACAGACAGACAGACCCGTTTCCATCTAATATTAGCTGATTGAAGTTGACCAACGATATAATAATATCAGCGTGACTTGCCATCACAAGTTCGATCTCCACCAGTTACCTAGACGATGAATTAATATTAATCGTTCATCTGTCATAGTTCCCCCCCCCCCCCCAAAGGGGATGGACCAACAGAAAGTAGCTGTTCCATGCAGCCCATGGGTGAAGGCCGCGCGCCACACAGCGAGCTAGGACTGTCGCCGTCACCGACTCAGATGTATCTCTCGTCTCGTGTATCAAATATTCATCCAAATCATGGCACCACTCACTCGAGCCGCGGCCACACTAGTGGGTGCTACGATCTGGAAGCGAGGCAATCATAATAGTTTAGCGGCAGCAGCACATTCTTCTAATTAATACTCTCCCCTCCCCTCCCCCTCGGCCCTCTTAGTTAGCCCTAAGTTACTTGAGTGGGGGCGGTGTGTGACAAAAGCTAGCTATGATTCGAAACCGAATGATGTTGTCAGTATTTTGTTGTGTTATATACGAGTGTCTGCTGTTGTCAGTATTTGTTGTACAGGTACTAAGAGAGGTTCTGTTGTTGTCAGTGTTTGTTGTACCAAGACAGGTTCTGCTGATGTCAATATTATTTTTTTGTGTTATATACGAGATTCTACTGTTGTCAGTATTGTGTCGTGCTATATGCGAGATCTTTCTGCAGTTAGTATTAATTTTGTTGTGTTATATACGAGATTCTGCTGTTGTCAGTATTGTGTTGTGCTATATGCGAGATTTTTCTGCAGTTATTTTTTTGTGTAATATGCGACATTTTTCCGTGTCAGTATTTATGTTATACGCAAAATTCTGGTGTTGTCAGTATTTGTTGTACTAAGCGAGGTTATAACGAGAATTCCAGTCGTTCTATAAGTACAGGTGTGAAGGAAAGGGTTGTAACTGAGAGATTGAATCGACCGGAAGTCTTCTAGCTCTAGAGCTTGGTTTCATCACGCGGTTATGGAATTAACCTTTCGCTTGTTAACACACAGCGTGTATTGTGCTTCCACAAAGTGAAAATAATTTATCCGCCTCCCAAAGTGATATATACGGTATAGTTTGTTATTTTTTATCGTCGTCTTTCTTTGTGTTTACCCCTCCCCCTCTCTTCTTCCATCCTAGTCTCCTCTGTCAACGCCTTGCTTGTGATACATAATTAATTAATCGAAGCGTCCACCATGCTGTATAAACAAAGGCGTTTAACAAAGAGGTAATGTGCTCTGATTATCTTTTCCCTCTGTAACAAGTTTTCTCTCCCGGCTCAAGTGTGCGCGAGGAATACCGGTGGCAGCGGGGATAGAGCGTCAGCTCTGACGTGCGTGCGGACATTCTGCTCAGGTTCGATCCCTCACACCGTGGGCGGGCGAGCTTGAGGCTTCGATTTCATCACATTCCCTATAATTTTGTAATGTTACTGATGAAGCCAATAAAAGCGAAACCTCTATAATTATGTAATTTTGAATTATGTCATCTTTGTCCATATAAGTTCAGCTTGGGTGAATGTTTACACCTTAATTTATCTGCCCGATAATAACACTTTATTTCATGGTTATGTAGAAGAGGTCTGAGATCAGTAATTGTGATTGTAGACGGGATGTATCAGTCATTGAAACTCGAGTATGTGTAGCTCCCAGCCTGAGCAATATACACTTCTATGTAAAATGGCTGGCAAGTGTACTGGGCACTGCTTTGCATGCTTTGGCGTAATTATGATTGTGTTAACTAGACTTTGAGGTGGTTTTCATATCAGAGAGAGAAAGAGAGAGAAAAGGGGGGGGGGGGGGGAAAAAAAAAGTAGGAGGAAAGTAAATAACAACACTCCCTCTCTCTCTCTCTCTCTCTCTCTCTCTCTCTCTCTCTCTCTCTCTCTCTCTCTCTCTCCCTCTCTCTCTCTCTCTGATTGTAGGTATAATTATCTAGGCGGAGCCCTAAGGAAACCTCAAACTTATAAATTGTAATCCCATGTAGGTATAATTATCTAGGCGGAGATCTAAGGAAACCTCAAACTTATAAATTGTAATCCCATGTAGGTATAATTATCTAGGCGGAGATCTAAGGAAACCTCAAACTTATAAATTGTAATCCCATGTAGGTATAATTATCTAGGCGGAGATCTAAGGAAACCTCAAACATATAAATTGTAATCCCATGTAGGTATAATTATCTAGGTGGAGATCTAAGGAAACCTCAAACTTATGAATTGTAATCCCATGTAGGTATAATTATCTAGGCGGAGATCTAAGGAAACCTCAAACATATAAATTGTAATCCCATGTAGGTATAATTATCTAGGCGGAGATCTAAGGAAACCTCAAACTTATAAATTGTAATCCCATGTAGGTATAATTATCTAGGCGGAGATCTAAGGAAACCTCAAACATATAAATTGTAATCCCATGTAGGTATAATTATCTAGGCGGAGATCTAAGGAAACCTCAAACTTATAAATTGTAATCCCATGTAGGTATAATTATCTAGGCGGAGATCTAAGGAAACCTCAAACTTATAAATTGTAATCCCATGTAGGTATAATTATCTAGGCGGAGATCTAAGGAAACCTCAAACTTATAAATTGTAATCCCAGTATTACACAATGACCATTGTGCGCGGCTCGCTAGATTAAAACCTGACCACGGTCTACGCCGCACCACGGATTAAAATACATAAAACTGATTATTTTGGTTGCAGTTATACTTGACGCGAGGAGTAATGATCAGATCTTCCACTGTTTGCACGGCTAGGTGCGTTTTTTCTTCTTTTGGTGTTTACGTGTCTGTGTGTAGATGGTAACAGCCAATGCTACGGTGTTTGCTTAATGAAGGGAAACCGTATTGATTCCAAGGAGGTGCTTGTCTAATGGAGGAGCCTGACCAGGTTATCTTCCTATGCAGAGGCGCGCGATTTTTGTTTTCATTCTGCCGTTGAACTGTGGGAAGAAGATAATTATATTATTTTCTCCAGACGTCTTAGTTGGATGCCTCTACTGCCTGTCTGTCTGTCTGCCTGTCTATATTTCTTCCTCTTTCTGGCAGCCAGCTGTCTGTTTCTGTCAGTCCGTCCGTCCGTCCGTCTTTCTATCTATCTATGTCTGTCTGTCTGTCTGTCTGATATCTCTCAATTATTTGTTACTTGTATCTATCTATCTATCTTAGAGCTTCTGCTTTTTAAACTTTGCTTGTTCTCCACAGAATTAACAAAGAAAGCTGCCAAAGTCATGATTGATTTGAATAAAAAAAATTGTATGCTTTGTCAGTCTCTCCCCCCCCCCCCTCTCTCTCTCTCTCTCTCTCTCTCTCTCTCTCTCTCTCTCTCTCTCTCTCTCTCTCTCTCTCTCTCGCTTATATGTCTACTGAGCATTTCCTTCTATTTCTCCTCTCTTCTTTACCCCTCTTCCCCCCCACCCCCACCCCCTCACACACACACATCTATACACACTCTAACTCACGTTGATAGATTGCCGTCTCAGACTCCACAATTCTAGAACCATCAATTTTTGAAAACAACTTAAACCGTGAAAAACACTCTTGCCTTAGTTGGAGCGTGAAATTATTCCACGGGATGGTTATTATTGATCGTCGTATGAAGATGATCAAACTCCGCGTCCACGTCTCTTCTCTCTCTCTCTCTCTCTCTCTCTCTCTCTCTCTCTCTCTCTCTCTCTCTCTCTCTCTCTCTCTCTCTCTCAGAATCTCTTCTTTCTACCTCTGTCTCTCTCTCACCCCACCCCCTTTTATCTTTCGGTCTTCTAGCCGGAGTCAAGGATAATGGAAAGGAAATTTGCCCATCTCAGTGTGCATAATTCCCAGCTCTTAAATCCAATCCCAATCTTTCTCGTCAATTCGACCCCACTGAGCGTATTCCGGTTGTCTCTTGTGTGATATATCAGTGATTCAATGATCGTTTGATTCATTAGATTAATTTAATCAAGTTAGTTTTGCGGTTCGAACAGGAATATCGACTGCGTTTTTTTTTTTTTTTGTCTTTTCTTCTTCTTTGCTTGTGTTTGTGTTTGTTTTCAGATTGGAGTATTGTTATTGTGATTATTTGCATTTATTTATTTATTTATTTATTTATTTATTTATTTATTATTATTGTTGTTGTCGTCGTCGTTGTCGTCGTCATCAACAACAACATCATCATCATCACTATCATGATCATCGTCGTAGTCATTATCATTATTATTACTATTGTCATTGTTGTTTTCATCGTCGTTGTCGTCGTCGTCGTCGCTGTCATAGTCGTCATCATCATTAACAATTATAATCGTTTTTACATCATTATTTTATAGGTAAACTGAAATGAGGAAGTCAGATACTGAGTGGAGTTCTGGTGAACTAAATATAATATAAAGGAACCACACTCATAATGTTTTATGAAAGAACAAAAACAAAAAAAAAAAAAAAAAAAAAAAAGAAAGAAAAGCCCTGTTGAAAGCCGTTGATTTTTCATCGCTGTGTCACTATTATAGTTAAAGGAGGTCTTGTAGCTTTCGAAATCTCGGGTCTAAAATTAACGTAAACGTAAACCCAAATGCTCGTGAGTCACTTGCAAAAGTTTTCACTTCAACATGTTCCTTGTCTCTCTGATATGGCTATGCGCTTTCTGTGCTTGTTAATAATAATAATAATAATAATAATAATAATAATAATAATAATAATAATAATAATAATAATAGTAATAATAATAATAATAATAATAATAATAATAATAATAATAATAATAATAATAATAATAATAATAATAATAATAATAATAATAATAATAATAATAATAATAATAATGATAATAATAATAATAATAGTGATAATAATAAGAATAATCATAATCATCATAATGATAATGATGATAATAATAATAATAATAATAATAATGATAATGATAATAATAATATTGATAATAATAATAATAATAATAATAATAATAATAATAATGATAATGATAATAATAATAATAATATTGATAATAATAATAATAATAATAATAATAATAATAATAATAATAATAATAATAATAATAATAATAATGATATTGATGATGATGATGATAATAATAATAATAATAATAATAATAATAATAATAATAATAATAATAATAATAATAATAATCATAATGATAATGATAATAATAATAATAATAATAATAATAATAATAATAATAATAATAATAATAATAATAATAATAATAATAATAATAATAATAATAAAAATAAAAGGGTAGCAGTCTCCGATGTTCCTTGCCTCTCCGAAATCTCTCTCGGGAGCTGACACGGTGATGCACCTCTTTGAAGAGGTGAGGCATGGCCGACTGAAATCAGAGGGCTGTGGGTGAGGTGGGGAGGTGGGGGAAGACTCGTACTCAAGACCGATATTTATTGCTGTAGTTTGTGCGATGCGGCTGATCAGTTCTCAATTGCCTCGAGTCGCCGGGCCATGGAAGAGAGCATCGGGATTACGGCAGGATCAGGGAGGGACAAACCTGCCGCCCTTTTCTTCCTTCACAAGCGCCTTGCCTGCATGCTCGGACACTAGCTAGCTCGCTTCAGTGGACTGAAACTGTTTATATTGTGGTGTGGATAAGTTCTCGACCGCCTCGAGTCGCTGGGGCATGGAAAGGCTTGGACAAGAACATCAGGGAGGGACAGATCTGCCGCCTGTTTCGTCCTTCACAAGCGCCTTGCCTGCATGCTCGGACACTAGCTAGTTCGCTTCAGTGGACTGAAACTGTTTATATTGTGGTGAGGATTGTAACATGATAGCGGTAAGGTGTGTGTGTGTGTGTGTGTGGAGGAGGTGTTAGAGGACAGACATTTTATTGTTGTAGTTTGTGCGATGAGGCAGATAAGTTCTCGACCGCCTCGAGTCGCCGGGGCATGGAAAGGCTTGGACAAGAACATCGGGGATTAGGGCAGGATCAGGGATCAGACCTGCCGCCTGCTTCGTCCTTAACAAGCGCCTTGCATGCTCCGACGTTAGGTAGCTCGCTTGAGTGGATTGTAACAGTTCATATTATGGTAAGAAAATCGTCGCAGGAAAGTGGTAGAACTTGACAAGATTGGGGTCCTCCCTCTGTCTCTCTCTGTCTCTCCCTCTTTTTCTCGCCCCCCCCCCCCTCTCTCTCTCTCTCTCTCTCTCTTCCCTCCCTCTCTTTCTCCTCTCTCTGTCTCTCTGTCTCTCTCTCTCTCTCTCTCTCTCTCAAGAACTGATCTATCCGTTCTTCTCCACAGCGGGGGAAGGACACCAGGGAAGTTGACATTCCAAGTCTCGTTTGTCTTTTGTGTGCTATCGAATAAGCTTGAGAGAAGAATAATGGGCCTCATTGTTTTTTCGCTTTAAATCTCATATAGCCTTTCTCACTATCTTTTGGATGTGTGCCGTCAATCAACAAAACCTGGGATTTTGAAATAAATCTTAAATTTATATCAACATACTCTTTCTCTCTGTCTCTGTCTCTCTCTCTCTCTCTCTCTCTCTCTCTCTCTCTCTCTCTCTCTCTCTCTCTCTCTCTCACACACACACACACACACAGATCATGAGATAAGAAAAAAGTTAGGATGCTATTAGTACGGGTGTTATAATGGTTTTTTGCCTAAAGTTAAAGACGCTCTTTTCCATCCATCTCTCACTGGACCCCACATTGGGTTGATTATATCAATAGATTTAAATAACTTGGAAGAGATACGCTGTCTAAAAAATACTCCAAGCTGATATGACACTTCACAGTGCAAAAGTCTCAGTCTCTCTCTCTCTCTCTCTCTCTCTCTCTCTCTCTCTCTCTCTCTCTCTCTCTCTCTCTCTCTCTCTCTCTCTCTCTCTCTCTCTCTCTCGATCTATAGCATCGTTTTCTTTATAGGGTCTTGATGAATGGAAGTTCATGGACTGCCAATAGAAAAAAGCAACAGTCTTTACCGCCGCTGTTTTTCCTCATTATACCCTCAGATGACCTTTTTTTTTTGTTGGGCCGAGTCAGTCTCAAGTACTATCAAACTGTGCCCAAGATGTTTAGTTCAGAGGTTAAATAGGTTTGTGTGTATTTCACTTTGTCATAGCTCCTACAAGGCCGTTTTTAAAGTTTTACCCTGCAATCTGAGAGGAGGAAAAGGCTTGAATCCTGTAGCCAAGTGTTTAGACTTTTTGTTTTAAATATATCTCCCGTGTTCGCAACAGCATTCAACATTGTCTTACCTTTTACTACATTCGCCTGCCTATCGGACTCATCCTGATTGTGTTTTCAAGGGAACTAAGTCCCAAACGTCAAGTTGAATCCGTGTAACCATTGTCTTCCCTTCGCCATTGTCAACACGGTTATAGGGCGCTGCTGACGTCAGACACTGAGGTGTTCGTGTACCGTGTTGTGCGAAATGTGCCAGCCTTTAACACGTTTCCTTTGAAGTCCAAGCATCTTGACTTGACTAATTTTAAAAGCTTCCTATCCATGTTTGACACTGCTGTATAGCTGGCCGGCCTCGTGCACACATCTTATCATTTAGTACTGCCTCGGTTTCATTATTTCCTACCTCCGCTCAATCATTAAAGAAAATAGTTCACTTAAACGCTCGTGGGCAAGGTTGGTTTGTTTAGCCTGTGATGTGTCAGTCAACAGTAAATGTTTCTGGTTTTTTTTTTTGTTGTTGTTTATCTTCGTGTAGTAGTCATTGTCATCCTGTGGTCTTCTCCTGATTGATAGATGTCCTGATTTCAGTGGCCTGAAGTCCCACCACGTCATGGCTGCAGGGAGAAACAATAATTTTCACTGTTTGTGACTTGCTTTCTCATGTAAAGCCCTCGGCAAGACTTAACAGTTTCCCCGTCAGACGAAAGGGATTAATTTGTTGAGAAGTAATTAATTATTATGTCTGTCGACTTGAGATGGGAAGCATGTGCCTCGCTCTCTCTCTCTCTCTCTCTCTCTCTCTCTTCCCCCCCCCCCCCCCAAAGAGGTCAAGGTGTACGATTCCACCTTACATTTTGCATGAAGTTTGTATTTTGAGCTTTGTTGCTGTCGTTATAATATCTGAGGATCATCACAATTACATAAAAGAAAAATGACATTAACCTGGTTACCTCAAATTGGATGATGTGTTTAAAGTACTTGTAATTAAGAATGTAAATTATCAAATTTTCCATCATATGCATAAACTAGGGATCAAACTTGATCCCATATTTTCTGCAGTGAAAATTGAGGCAAAGAAGACGACATTCAGTTCATTGATACCTTTACATCTCTATGATGTGATGCAGCTTATGATGCAAATAAGTAATATAATAATACCTTTTTTTTTTTACTCTTTTTGTCTCTCCTTAGTTTAACGGTGAGTTTGGCCACACCTTTATGGAGTTTGTAACCAACAGCGGAGACTACTGCCAGGCCCAACACCTTGGGGGGAAAGAGGAGTAAAAGAGCTGTCTACAGCAACGCCATCACCTCCAGTATCATCACCAACAGGGGGTTGCAGGAGGTTCAGTACATCAGCGGAGTGCCAGAGAGATTGGAGGAGTTCATCCTTGGTTAAGACTTCTTCTCCTGGCCTAAGAACAGCAATAGAGATAACTGCATCTCTGACAATAGCTAGAAGCAGACACACGAATAAGGAGTAAACTGGATCATCGTTGAAACACTTACCATTAGACAGGTCATTTTCTAAAGGATTCTTGGATACCTGTCCCGTTGCTTACATGATTTTTCTTTCCTTCTCGCCAAGTCAAATATCATCTTCCGGTGCTAACATTAGGAGTCTTCATTTTAATTAGGTAAGTCCAAGGTATTTTTTTTTTTTTTAAATCAAGGAACTGGAGAATGAAAAGTGGGAGGGTGAGGGAAAGGCTGGTGATAATTCATACACCATTGTGAAGCATCTTGAATGGTAATGTTTCAATTCACTGTCAGAAGTTTATTGTTCATGTCCTTATGAGAAAATTTTCATTTCATAAACTTGAAGTATTACAGTTTTATTATAAACTAAGTCACTCATAAGCTCAGGATATACAGGAGATTTTCCTTACATAAGGCATTGCTAGGAATTCCACAGACTCTGACCTTTGATTTATACTGATCACCTAGTTAGGAATATGGTTATGTTTATTGAGTGCATCTAACAGACAAGTCAAAACAAATTAAATTATCAAGTCCTGACTAAATGCAGATGCGCTAATGCCAGAGATCCACTACATGGCTACAACCATGGCATCAGCCCCTAGTAGGATGTGCTTCTATAATCATGTACACTGGCAGCTCATAGTGCTCAAGTAGCTAGTGGTCAATATTTTACAGTTATATACGGAAAACAATAAAATCAAGTAAGGAAAAGAAAATTTCAGAAGATAATTTTTCCAAATAATCATTGGAAATTGGTGGTATTGTCGTTTGTTCAAGCCAGTTTCAAGATTCTTTTCCTTCTGCACCTTTAAAGCCCTTATATACTTATCAATTGCGATTTGTCAGTCTGCATTTATTGGCTTTGTCAGTCATTTGATACTTCTCTAGTGATCATTGAAAATTAACCCAGATTATGATGCTAGTTATTCCTTAGTTTCTGTTTAGCAAATTGTAACCTCTTCATACTTGCCTCTTACCAGGTGCTTTTTGATTCATCAACTGGCCCACCTTACCTATCCCAGCTAGATATTGCCCTTGCTTGCACGTCACACAGAGTGGAACATATTCACGGATCTGTGTATCTTTTGAACTGCCAGCTCTTGCCTCAGTTAATTTCACCTTCAAAGACCTGTTGCTTCAGAATTGCAATTCGACTTGTACAGCTCTTCACTGGTCTTTAGCTTAGAGTCTTCAACTCCTACCTGCACTGATCTGATTCTTTTCCGAGCAAACAAAGATCTCATTTGGAAATCAAGATAGTTCTGGAGTTTGAGAGAGGTAGGAAATTTTGCAAGTTTTTTTTTTTATTTTACATTTGTTGTTTCTGTAAAGTTGCTAAAAAGGTATATTCATCTCAGGGAGATTTCTGCTTTTCTGTCTTTAAATCCCCTCTATTATTTTGCTTAGACCTTAAGTTTTTGTTCTTGATAAATCAATCATCAAGTAAAAAAGATTGAATAAAAGTAAAACTACAAATCAATCAATATTTATTTATTTGGTTACTGTTAGTTGGATTTTACATATCTGTGATTTAGAGATAAGCGTTGAATTTGCCCGCAGAACTCTTCTATGTTACCTTGAAGCTTTTCCTATTAAAACAAAAAAAATTATTGTGGAAAGTTTTGAGAAATCATGAAAATTTTTCATTTTCAACTCAGCCTGAATAAGTTGCATGAATACTTGTGGTATAAAAGAGTGTCTACCATCCTAAAATACAGTGTGATCTGCTTGTATAGAGCAGATTTAGCACAATTATCAAACAGTTAAACTTGCATGTGGTGATGGACCACTAACTGGTTGTGAAATTGTCAAATGACCAATACATGATTGTTTCAATCATATTTTAAGTTACAGGATTATGAAGTGTTAGTGGTCATCACTGACTGAGAGGGAAGCTTTTATATATGTAAGATTTAACAAGGTAGTTTTGAGCTTTCTCATAAAGATGAAAGCACCAGCTTTTGTACAATATATTTACTTTAACATTCATCTACAATTTGAATTCAATAGCAAGCTTGATTTTATTTTTATAAATTAAGACCTTGGAAACTCTTTTAAAGAATATGCTGTACTTTGTTTAATTGAAAGGATTAAAAGTAATTCAACCTTTAAAGAAAACATGAGAAAAAAAAAATAACTTATCCTTTAGCTAAGTTGTATATGTACCTCTAGCTCATTTTATCAGAGATCAAATTTGTGAATGAACTTTTTTTTTTTAAAGATTCGGATTGAATATCATCAAACTTCATTCTTCTCACTCTATTCTCTCCGCACACCAACCATTTTAAAGGTCAAGGAGCATTGCGAGTCCAGCTGTTGAATGTAACCAGTGGTCAATACTCACACCAGGTCTCTAAACCTTGTGCCTGGGCTTGGGAACTCTATTGCCTCTTGCATGCACAGCAAAGCACTAGCTACAGCAGCGACCTGTGGCGCTAGCAGCAGCAGCAGCAGCAACTGTGATGATGAAGTCACGCAGGCCAGAGCCGGCGGAAATCTGCCACAAGAACATGCGGTTTCTGATAACAGACCGTCCCACTGATGCCAATCTGGAGAAGTTTATAACGGTTAGTTCTGTGTGTGTGTGTGTCTCTCCTCCCCCTCTCCCTCCCTCCCTCCTCCCCCCCCCTCCCTCCCTCTCTCTCTCTCTCTCCTCCTCCCTCCCTCCCTCTCTCTCTCTCTCTCTCTCTCTCTCTCTCTCTCTCTCTCTCTCTCTCTCTCTTTCCTTCTTTCTTTCACAGTCTATCTGTGTGTCATGCTTTCTTGTCTGCTTGTACTTCCACTTCGCTATAAACATTTAACAGCAAAGTAAACGGATTTACATATGAATATTGAGCTTATACAAATTTGTAAATACCAGAAATAAGAATATAATATACGCACACATAAATTTGGTGATACGCATGGTTATAAATCTAGTCAAAATAAGCTACCGTGATGTTAAGGATTTGAAAGATATGACACCAAAACAGTGGATAACTTCCCAGTTAAGATGCCAGAAAGGTAAACAAGGGGGAAAAACAAAATTACAGCGTCAAGTGCTTGATGGGTTATCATCTTGGCTTAAAAGATTGAATATGAAAGTGGCTTTGAAACAAAGTGAAACAGTTTTTAATGAAGGTTTATCTCGGCTTTAGAGGTTAGATATTGTTCTCTCTTGACTATTATTTTGTATCAGACCATAAATATTTAATGTTTCTCAGGAGCTGGAGAAGCATGGTGTCAAGGACGTGGTTAGGGTGTGTGAGCCGACCTACAGCAAAGAAAAATTGGCAAACAGTGGCATCCGAGTCCTGGTCTGTATATGTAGATTTTTTATTTTGAATTAAAAAATAAAAAGAAGAAATAAGAATAACTCGACAAGTTTTAATTTTACAGCCAAGTTCAGTTATTATGTTTGCACTAAAAAATAGTAAAAAATAAAAGTGAAATTGCAATGCGTGGATTTTTATTCTATCATCTGTGTAATGATTTCTTCTTGATCAAAAGTTATCTTCCTATGTTCTGCAAAATATGAATTGTGTTAAGTGTATGTGGAAATCAAAAGTAACAAAATATTATTTGGAATATTCTTTTATCCCTTTGCTGTTTGAGTTTTGGAGCTTGCTCCCTAGGCCTGCCAAGCTTAGTGCCCTAAATGCATGCACACAAATTGAAAATTTCAATAACATAAATAAATGCTACAAAGCAACCTTGTCAGTGCTCTTTTACTTTTTCAAAACACTGCTCTTTTAGATTGTTCTTTCAACACAAGAATGTGAAAGCTGGCATCAAACCCTTAAAATTTTTTATATTGAAATAACAGCTTCCATAACAGCTTTGTGAACTGTTTTTTTCTCTAGGACTGGGAATTTGATGATGGTAGCCCGCCGCCACCTGAGATTGTCCAGAACTGGTTTAATCTACTCAAGACTCGCTTTTCCGAGGACCCAGGCTGCTGTGTAGCTGTGCACTGTGTGGCTGGTCTCGGCAGGTGAGAAAGCCAATCGCAACATGGGGCACAATCTGGCAAAATTGTGGAGGGAAGGAACATAATATTCAGAGCATCTTTTACATTCATGAAAAAAGTCATTGATTAAATAGAAGTGGCATGAAATGAGTTTCATGGAGTTGAAGCAAAAGTTGGCCTTAAAAGCCGATTGTTTAGAATGTTGGCAAACATCTGCTCAAATGACTATTGTGAGTAGAAAATAATTGTTGTATGGCCCAGAATATTAAACAATCTTTAGATATTAAATTATTTAATAAACTTTCTGGGTAGCTTAACTCCCCAAGTAATCTTATGTTGTATTTTCTGATTGCCTCCTACTTAAATTGTTAAATATTATTTTTACTTCTGGTATACAGCAATTTATTGAAGTCTTTTGAGCCGTTTTATAAATAAGAAAAAAATAGTTGTACATTTTGGTGGGGCTCATCACTATTGCTGTTGGTTCGTGTTCAATTTACTTCACACATTTATGCAAAAGGTGCATCTTCACTTTATGAATAATATGATATACATTTGTTGATTGTCAAAAGATATGTTGCTCATATTTCTAAAATAATTTTTGAAACAAATATTGAAACTGGCACATATTTAAGTATTTATCCAAAAGTCCCAAAACACAACTGATTTTAACTTAGACATGAGTTTTTAAAGTTATATACAAAAGTACAAAATCAATAGTGAACAGTCAAATGCAAAAATCTTATTTAATTCCATTGCATTTATTTTTTTCCCAGAGCACCAGTTCTTGTGGCTCTTGCACTTATGGAAGGTGGTCTCAAGTACGAAGATGCTGTAGAAATGATAAGAGAGTGAGTAGAGTTGTGCCACTAAACTGATATCTCATGGTGGTTGGTTCTTCAAGTCATCTTGGTTCTTTTTCTTTATATCTTGTATTTTGATAAATTTCAAATGAGGAAGAAAATAAAATAAATGTTAACGGCCTTTATCAAATTCTTTATGAAGTAGAATAGAAAATAATGAAAATGAAATTCTCTCTCTCTCTCTCTCTATAGAGTACATTTTGAGAGGTCTTATAAGTTATAGCCTTGTCCTTAATTCTTGGCTATGCTGTTTATAGGCCAAAGTACTTTATAAACAGATAAAGCTGCCAATGGCATGCTCCACATGTGTGCCATCTAAAAAAATGTGCCAAGGCCTTTCTTCATTTAGCTACAAAACTTTCCTCTCTCCTATTTGTCCTTTATAGACCTAGGACTCAATCCTAAAGTTGAGTATTTGATAACCTTCTCCCCTCTTTGGTGCTAAAATCAATCTCACCACATGTTGTTTTTCACAGAGAGTGGAGATGAATGACCACATGTTCTGAGTTAAGCCTTGCTTTTGCTGTCTCTGTGATACTTGTCAAACCTGTCTTTTTTATTACACATCTTTTAAGCTTGACTTGCCCATAAACATTTCCCATCAAACCCCATCTAATTTGTATTGGTACTATGCTGTGTGTTTGATTTTTTCTCATCATTTCTGACCTTGATTCCTCTCCATGGACCAGCATGTTTAATTTTATATGTTTTTTCTCTGTGGATTCTGTTCTGGCATTTTCCTTTTTAAACTTTTTCTAATAATGTGTCAGTTGATTGCCTCAGCCATCTTTCATATTTTCATCAGGCCCTTCCACTTATTCCCTTTTATGCATATCTTGATGCATACTCCAGTTTTCTTATCCATAGTTGAGGACAACTGATCTCCAATCATTCTTATGGGAATAAATTGAATAGTTGAGGACAACTGATCTCCAATCATTCTTATGGGACAAATTGAATAGTCAGGACAACTGATCTCCAATCATTCTTATGGGACATAAATTGAATAGTTGAGGACAACTGATCTCCAATCATTCTTATGGGACATAAATTGAATAGTTGAGGACAACTGATCTCCAATCATTCTTATGGGACATAAGTCGAATTCAACTGGGTGCTTGAATGCCTGTATCATGACACTGAAAGTAAAGTGCAAAGCATAAAGTGATCTGAGGACTTTTTCTTTTCTTTTTTTCCCCCCACTAATAAGGCAGGGCTGAATAGATGTCCTTACAGTTGTGTAGTACGTTTTTGTTTTATTTTAGTTTCATGATAGTGTCAAATTATATAGAGTATAAAAAAATGCAGTGAACTGTGCTGTTTCTTTTGACTTATCTTTTTTACAGCCGAGAAATTATTAGAATAATCTATAGAAAAGGTTTGTTTTATTTAAGGTTTGTGTCGGGCAAGATGGAAAATAATTTTTAATTTCAATCTATGAAAGCTTTCATTGTATCTGATCTCACAAAACATGTTGCATTATCAATTCCTTAAACATAAGTCTCAATTGATCTGAGTCTAGTAAATATCTTTGAAGTCCTCACAAATTGCTTTTGTTTTGTAAATGACTAGATTTTATGTTTCATAATCAGAACATTGCCTTCTTAAAACAGCCTTAAAAAAATTAATTGACAAAGTCTAGAGAAAACATATTGGATTTTGTTAAACATAAAGATAGCTTCCTTGTAAAATTTACAAAGATTAATTTTCATCTTTACTATAGTCAATTTTCAAATTCTTTTGTACAAATTCTCAAATAAATATTTTTGTGTTACTTCCTAGAAAACGTCGTGGGGCCATCAATGCTCGACAACTGGCTTACCTAGAGATGTATAAGGCAAAGGCACGGCTGCGGCCCAAGAACGGACGCAATGGGGGTCACCATGGCTGCACGATCCTGTAGAGTTGTTCGCAGGCTCGGCCCTAGACTAGGCTTTCTATTTTATGGCTTTGTGTGTGTAAAATGTTCACTGCAGGAGACAGCTAGGGATGTGGACAAGAGAGATAAAGATAGAGAGAGAAAGATAGGACAGTAGAGCTGAGAGAGAGAGAGTGAGAGAATGAGACAGAGAAAGAGAGACATAAACAGAAGCATACACATATAGAGAGGAGGGAGGGACAGAAGTTTGGGGGTATGTGCAATGTTTAAATGTGAAAGTGTGTTTGAAAGAGTGAGATGATGACAGGAAAAGTTTGAGCTTTAGTTTGATAGAAGTTACGAGAGAGATAGGCATGCTCTACCTTGCCAAGAAGGCTGTGATGCAAACAGTGATTTTACAATCTGCCTTTAGTAATTAAGACAGAGAGAGAGAGATCAAGTTGTTTAGATAGAGAGAGAGAGAGATTAATTTAAAAAACAACAACAACAAAACGTCCATTTGAGATTGCTCCTCTGATGTAGTTAGTGGCCTGAAAATATTTGCTGTGTACAACCTGTGTTTTATTTACATAAGTAATATATGCTTATAGTGACAAGACATGCAGTTGATGAAGTGTGGTTGAAAAATAAAATGTCCAGTACAATTCCCAGAGAGAAATATATAAATTGGCTCTCCCAGCAATCGTTGAGTGATCCTCTTTTTAAAGTGTGTCTTAGCTTTGTTCATGGCAAGACTTGCCTCAAGATTTTAAACAATAATGGTCTTCCTTGCTTGAAGCGGGCATTTCTCATTCTCAGCCCAACTTAAATTATTTTTGTCAAAATGGAAAGGTTCACTGCTATGGCCTTACAATAACATTTTGCTTTGAAACAACACCTTATAATAATCAGAAAGTTTAGGAGATCTCTATATCTTGAACATAAGTGGTGCACTCTTAATAGTCTTATTGAACTGGGTAATTCACAGCATGCATAGAAAACCCTTCTTGAAAAAGCAAATTTCAGAATTGAAAGATATTAAATCTAATACATGTGCTAAAGTAACCCTTTGAGCCTTAAGGTAAAATGTTCTGAGTATGCTATTTTGAAGGTGGCCCTTAAGCAGCCTTATCTTGTAATCAAAAGGTTACAATTTTTATCTAACAACAAGCACACAGTGATCTTTTTTTTTTTTTGTTCATAGGAAGATTGAGACTATCATGTTGAAGTTAGCTCTTAAATTGGTCTAGAGTTGTAATCAATTAGACGGGGAAAAAGAAAATGAAATATAAAAATATTGAATATTGAGGATACAAGTGTTCTTGTGTGGAGTAGATATTTTTTTTGAAACAATTATGTATCCAGTGCTTTACCGTGATCCCCTTTCTCATTTGCACAAATGCCGTTCTCTCACACTCTCTTAGAGAGCATGTTCTGAGGCAATATCTCATTTTCACAGCCACATGTAAATTATAATGTTGTGTCTCATGTCGCTGTGTCTCTGATCGTGCACAGTGATGAAACGCGTTTGCCCCTTACCTTATCTTGTCTACCCTCTCCTTATTGTGGTAAATATCTACTTTAATTCACCGATGTAATTTTTGCGTGACTGATTCTTGGTTTTACGTGTTCATTATTCTCTGTAGGTGGAATGTGACTGATTGCCCTGAAGGTAATGGTGTCTTTTTTTCTTTTTTGTTATTCCAGCAGTAGCAGCATACTGAGTTGCCATGATGAGATGCAGGATGTTTATAAAACTATATCCCTTGATCTGGTGAATTTCTAGTGTGTGTATATTGATTTTAAAAGTATATAATATCAGATGTATATGGTCATAGTTTTCAAGACTGCCATCTCCTTTTAGGAGAATTTAAAACACAACATTGCTAATGAAATAAAAAACTTTATAAAGGAAAATTTATCTGTGTAATCCAAACAGCTTTATATAATTATATTATAACCATGAATTCTAGTGTGAAGTGTTAAAAGCAAAGATCAGAACGAATCTGTGGTCAGCCATCTGACATATGTATGATTATGAATAAAGATATTGTGATCATGCACTGTTTGTATCTCAATATGTGATGTCTTTGGTTAGAAATAAATGTGTATATTAATGCGGCTCCTTTACAAATTCTTCTCCAGAGAACATTTTGTGTGTATTGTCCCACTAAAAATCATTTGTTTATTTATTTTTAAGAACTGAAAAATTTGTACATCTCTTTTGCCAGAATGCCCTACAGTATAGTCAACTTAAGGTCTCAATGAAATATGTGACATGGCTAAATAGTGATTTATATAGCTATTTTCATCTTTTAAATGCCAAAATAAATACGCTGGGGCAGGTGTTTATTCACACTCTTACTTTCTTCTTGCATATTACCTATAGAAATGAAGCATTTTAGATATTTGTTTCTCATCTGTGAAGAAAGTAAAATTGATTGAAAGCCTATAAAGTGGAAAGGATCGGGATGGCTGCTCCTTGTAACTACCAGCTAAAACAGAATAATGACTTAGAACTCAGTACAAAAAGCACCAAAAAAAAAAAGACAAAATATTGGAAAAAGTTCAAGAATGTTATTTTCAATAGATAAAAATGTTATGTTCATTCTTTTTCTATTCGAAAGAAAAGCCAGAAATCGACCCAAAACTTTTTTTATTTTATTTTTTTCACGTTCACATGACACAAATAACAAAAGTAATTGTGTTTTTTTCTTCTCAGCTTTAGAAAACTGCATAAAGAGAACACGAGGAAAAAAAATTACCTTCTTTCTAAAATTGTGAGCAGGTTCAACTTAATTTGAATTTTCCTTCTATGATTTTGAACATACTGCTCATCTTTTCAAATAAACCCTTTTTAAGCTTTCATTTTCATATTAAATATTTTTCAACATTTGATGACAAAGCGAGTAATGCTATCAAAAAGTTGAAAAGAATTCTGAATAAAAATAAAGTAGGTTTTCTTTAGCAGGTATCGGGTCATCTTCACATTTTTGGAAAAGGACAAGGTCCTAAAATTCAAAATTGCACTGAGTTGGGAGATTTAAAGATATCAAGCTTGCATCAGAAGTGATTAATACAGTTGTATCAGCAGTTAAGAAACTCAACAAAAAGAAGTATATTTAACAAAATTTCCATTATTTGCAACTTACAATTGTAGAGTATGCCAACCTGAAATTGTGACAAAGCACTGTTTAAATATTTAGCAACACTTTGGTCTTTGAAGCAAGGTTGAACTACGAGCAGGAAAAGCCTCACTCACCACTGGTTGATATTATAATTATATGGGGAAACTGCGGATTTCAGGATCAGTGCTAGAGGGGGAACTGTACCATCAGCTGGTGAGACCTTACACTCACCACTGGTTCAAACTATATGGAGGAACCCTGCAAAACCCACTGGTTCATGGTTCATATATGTATGTAGGGGAACCTTCCAGTTACAGATACCACTGGTTCAATGTATATGGGAGAACCTTGTACATACTCACAACTGGTTCAAACTATTTGGCGTAATCCTGCAGATACCACTGTCTAAAGCTATATGCAGTATATGAGAAAAAAAATTGATCATTTCAGTTCTTAAGCAATACGTGTCAAAGCGTACCTGCATCAAAGCCATTGGAGCAAAATCAATACAAATGTCTGTGGAGTTTTCACCATATCAAAGATACGAGTTCATACAGTTTTAAATGTACAGCAAGACTGAAAAAAGAGCACACAAATGTTTTAAAGAATCTAAAGTCATCCTCTGACTTTAAGGGATAAAAGCAAACACCCCCCGCCCCCTAACCTTTCACCATGCAAAAGAGATAAGCACCTTCTAAAACACTAAAAGTATAAAAAGGAAAATACCTATTTAGTCTATGTGGCATTGACTTCCACACCAATACTAAACTGATGTATGACAAAGTAAGTTGCCCAAAAATGAAATGCACAAAAAAATAGGCATCATTTTGACATTATGAGCACTTTTTTCCTCCAAAGTTTTTAGAAGAAAAACAACCCTTCTTCACGCCGAAAATATATGATAGGTAATTAGATTATACCTCCAAGTATCATTGTGGACCACTTGGTCAATGGTCAAATTCTTAATAGGCAGTTGTTATACTTTTTTTAAAAAATCTGTATCAACATTGATTTCACGGCTGTTAAAACAGACCAAAAAGCGGCAACTTAGTTTGCTTCCAGGCTGTACCTCAGACGCCCGCAGTTAGTGGGCGGATCGGTGATCAATCACCTGTCAGGCAGGCTACAACCGTGTGTGCCCGTGCATGACGCTGCACTGCTGTTAAATCTAATATTGGGAATTTTTACTTGTTTTTGCATTGCAATAAATATGGCCTCATTAACACCAAGTATATCAAACATATAATCATTTTAAAGCTGAAATTGTCCTGAATACAACGCTATATTTTTTATCTCTCAATTATAAAGTGTTTAGATGGTGCAGGTGAATCTTCATACTTCTAGTAAAAGAACAGAAAAAATTCTTGATTTTCATAACACCTCAGTTTGATAGGAATATTTCAAAAGTGAAACAATTTTATCGCTTAAAAATTATTTCCCGATATTTGAAAGATTAATATAAAGAACTTGTAAAAGTTTGAAGTGCGAAGAGTTTTTCATTGATTTTATATGATTTTTTAAAATAATTCCACACGCTCGGGTCTGCACGAACTACCCGCAAATAACACTCTGCACTATAGATCTACCTTAGAAGTCTCAAACCAACACTGTTAAATATGGAGCAGCACTTAGAATCTGAACGCAACCAAAAGCTCCGTGAAGTTTGCAGATCTTGTTGTGATATATCGCTAAATAACAGATAGAGGAAACAATCAAAAGTTTCTTCTGTGCGGACTTTATCAACGGCTCGTTACTAACTTTTGGTGTTCACAATCATTCCAGTAACAAAAAAAAAATATTTTTACAATATGCTTTTAATATTCTGACGTAAATAAACTCAAAGCACTTAGGCGTCAGAGGTTTGAAGAAAGTTATAATAAAAGCTTGAAAATATTACAGACAGACACAGAGAGAGAGAGAGAGAGAGAGAGAGAGAGAGAGAGGCAGGAGAGAGAGAGAGAGAGAGCTCTTACTCTTAGCACACGCCCCGCCGATTGAAGAACTTAAGGCAAAGTAAACGTATGACTTACCTGTAAAGGAAGACAATGCGCAACCCTACACAAGTTTCATTTTCTTCTTAGTGCGGGTTTTTAATTTTGTTAAAAGTTAACACCAGGCCTCCCTCATATATATTGACGCTCCACAGCTTGAACTACGATGTTCTATCGTTGTTTAGATTTATTATTTTATGTCAAAACGACGTACCAGCGCTGTAAGAAGTGGACTATCACAACTCAAACCCGCATAACTTAGAAACGGAGAACTCTTCGCTAATGCCCTTTGGTGGGTGTTAAGTTCAACATATATATGAAATGCTGTAAAAATTTCATCCCCAAAAATTGTTTCAATTTTTCATAAATGTCCCGTAAAAAACGTCACCAACTTATGATTATTCCAGATTCATGTACTTATTCAAGCGCTCAATAACTCCATCAATTACATGAAAAGAAGGGGAAAAAATATATCCTCGTATCGCTGAAATATAGATGTAACAAATTATATGATTTTTGTAGTTCTTCCTTTCATGCATAAGCTTAAATTCTCCATTGTTTTGGTGTGAAAATTAGATCTAAAATCTAAAGCTGCGAGGAAAGGGGAATCCCCTTTCTGCAGGGATGGTTGACCCCATGACCCGATCGGGTTACAGGCTGCTTCACGGGTGCGGCAGGCAAACTAAAATGCCGCTCTTTAACAGCCGTGATTTAGACAATTTAATAAAAAAAAATATACACATACTCTGTTAATGTAAATGTTATCAGAGCTGTATGGCCCAGGTTAGGGTACATAATGCCAATGATGAAGAGAAATTTCATGCATAGATCTGATGTAATTTCAGTATATTTATATCATGTCGAGAACTTCTCAAAGGAGAATAAGTGATCTTAACCGAACATCATGCAATATCAAAACTGAAAGGTCTATTGCCATAAATCTGGTAACACTGTCACATTTAATGGAAATTTGTAAAGGATTTTTGGTTCTTCAATTACTTTTTCATTAAAAAAAATTATCCTAGTTGAAGGAAAATATAGTAAAACCAAAAAGATTTAGATCCACATCAGTTCCTAAAATAATAATAATAATAATAATAATAATAGTAAAAAACCCTACATGTACGTTTATCTTCACATCCAATTCTAATCTATATTGATCTCAATTTATCTTATACAGTTATAGCCTACTAGTTAGATATTTAGTTACTTTCCTTAAGTAATCAGTTTTGAAGAAATCCCGCAAGTTTCAAACTTTTGAAATTCATCTTCATACAATGAAACACTGGTTAATATAATTATTCTACTGACAGTAATAATCTTTTTGATTTAAACAAGATAATTTCTGAAAGAATAATGATTTGGGCACCAAAATCAATTTCGGATTAAACTATGCTAATAGATGTATTTTTGTATGATCACATTACCCACACAACAAATATATATGAGATGATACCATCTTGCATCTGATGAAGGCAAATTTGTTACTCTTGAATGAAATGAAGCTCGGTAAAAAAAAAAACAAAAAAAAAATTTTCACACTCTATTAGGTGTTGGTCAACAATAATAAAATAATCAAACATTTCTATACCATTTAATGTGATCAAAATGGTTCCTTGAAAATGGGAAAAATGGATGGAAAACCAGTATACTATAAGTGTGTAAAACATCATAAACAACAACTTTGGTCAAACTTAAAAGGCAACAATCTCTCATTTTAAAAACAACATATATATATTATAAAGTTACATGCTTAAATGTTTACCATAATAATATTGTATTACCAACAAAATTTCCTCATGAGGATAGTTAATTAATCCTCTTGGACTCCAAATATCATGAAAAGTACAGATAAATGGACATCTAGAAATTCTTAAAGGTAGTGCAGTTTTTTGTTTATACCCTGGTACCTTTAGAAGGAGCTTTATTTAAAAAGATTGTGAAGGTACAGAATAAGCCATTTTCATGTACACAGACCCATAGATAAAATATTTTCATAGTATATTCCACCTTCACATATCAAACATTTTTATCTAATACAATCATACTACTTTCAAAATGCGAAAAATTCCAAGGATAAATATATAAAAGCATTTAAACTACGCATGACGATTTTGATTTAAAACAGTACTACTGCTTCGGCTTCTGCTATTACTGCTACTACCACTATTACCACCACCACCACTACTACTACTACTACTACTACTACTACCACCACTACTACTACTACTTCTAGTTCTACTACTTCTATTTCTACCACTACTACTGCTACTGCTACTTCTACTACTACTGCTGCTGCTGCTACTACTACTACTACTACTACTACTACTACTACTACGACTACTACAACTACAGTCACTCCTACTACTATTACTATTACTACTGCTGCTGCATTACTGATGCCACTATTTTTACTGCTACAATTTCATCTTCCATACGTGTCCAACTAAAATTGTGTATTAGAGGAGAGCTTTAGCTAAGTCTAACAATGAAGATTTTCTGTTTGTAAAAACTCTTTTTTTAAGTTTTATAATATAGTAAATTGCAATATAATATGAAGTTTTTAAATTAAGATAAATGAAATCCTGGAGTTTTAGATTTTCATACTTATACTTATCCACAGGACACTTAAGAAAATCTGTCCTCTGAAAAAAAAATTTCATAAATTATCTCTAACTTTTCGACAGGCAAGTTTCTTTTAATAATAAGCTTATTTTGCATAGCAGTCAATTATTGGTCAAGTTTTTTAAATATATTCTTATACAATAGACAAAAAAAAGGCTTTACATATTCGACTAGTGCAGTTCTAAAAAAAAAACCAGTAACAATTCAAAGAATTTCTTTAAACGTATAATATTTACACCTTTGCTTAAAACAGAGCATCTTTCATGTCATTAGGAATGTTATTTCCTGGTAAAGTAAGTCAGGTAAATTTGATTAAAGAGAACAATTTTTTTATGCACCGACAAATCAAACAATAAAGACACAAAAAAAGTAGAGCTTTTGATGTAATGCTCTATAGAAAAAAAAATTAAAAAAAAAAAGAGTATGAATATGTACAAACACAACAAAATTATTCCTTTCCAAAATTGCACAAACAAAGTTGTTTTCCATAACTTCCACAGTTATCACATTTTAAAAATATTCAAAACTTTTAAACATTATCTATTTTTACCTTTTGAATCCATCAAAATTTG
This sequence comes from Elysia crispata, assembly GCA_033675545.1. NCBI lineage: Eukaryota > Metazoa > Mollusca > Gastropoda > Plakobranchidae > Elysia > Elysia crispata. Next base: position 296,886 of record JAWDGP010002483.1, on the reverse strand, counting down.
CATGAATATGACCTATAACGTTTTGATCCGCAACAATATTGATTTATTGTTTGAAGGAATAATATTGCCCATTCATATTGCAAACATCAACTACAGTAATGAGAGTTTCCAATTACTGGACGCAATGAAAAAAAAAAAGGTAATTGCCAAAATTTACTTATCTTTACAAGAATTAATGCAGATTCTTTCTAATTCACATCTTGGGCTCAATCAGAAATCAAGATATGATTCTGTGACTGTATGAGAAAGTTTCTGAACATATTAGATTCTGAAACATAGGAATACTTACGTTGATAATATTGAACTTTGACATAGTTTTGGTGTCATGGAAGGACTGAAGGTCTGTATGTCATAAAAACTAAAAGCAGATTATCTCCGTGTGCCACACATGTGAACATATTTTTATGATACTCACGATTATACCCTATTTAAAGGCCGTTGCACACAAAACTTTCTGTAAACCTTAATATAACCATTAAATCATTCTTAAACAAAGATTTCCCCAAACTCGAATTACTGATTAATATTATCGTTTAAAAACATTTTCTGTAAATCTGATTTCACCATTAAGTCACTCCTAAACGTATGATTTTCTCTGCCTTGAATTACAAATTATTACTATTAATTATTTCCCTCCCCTCTGACGTCTATAAATCATAATTAAACATCACTGTTTCGCATTACAAATTATCTCAAAATCATCCATCCAAATAAAACATACAGTGCACTCATGATATATCGACATATATGGTCCAGAATTTCTACGTCCATATAGGCAAAAGTCGATATAAAGATGTCTCTTAATTTAATTACCTTTTTTTGAAAATTACACTACATGTACATACAAGGTTTTATACTTAAGGGGAAGCAACCACAAGTAGCTTATAAACTTTCGGTACCTTCCCTTGTTTTGATAAAGACGCATGGCTTTCCTCTGGCACATGTACTGACTCTCTTCCCCCTCCTTCCCTAGATCTAAATTCAACCCGTGGGTTCTGTACAGGCAGTTGTTGTACTGCGGGCCTGATCAGTGCTAGCCTAGTCCTGATTGACTGACTCTGCATCATTCTCTTGCGTGGAGTCCAAGGCCCCAAAACGCCTACCGTTCAGCCCAGTAGGCTAAGCCCTTCCACTCCCCGTGAATCATTGAAATTTGAACTTGATACACTACACTATGGGCCAAATGGTCGCACCACGGTTCACTTCTCCCCTCCCCTTCGCCTCCCACCATACCTCCAGTCACAGCAACAAAGGTACCGGGTACCAAAGGGATTGCCACTCGCTTTGTGATGAAACACACCAGCATGAGGCATTTTGAGAGAGACAAAGACGTGAATGAGATATTTAAAATTTTGTTTTTGTCACCAGGCCTCTTTTGCCCAGTTACCTTGGTGCTATTGATGTCGATATAAGAGAAAAGAAGAGAAAGAGTGTCAAAATAGGGCACTGTAATTATAAACAGCAAAAAGGGGGGAAAATTCGGACTTGAAAAAGTATATCGATAAAGTTGATAGAGGTGATGTCGATATATATGGTGTGCACTGTATATAAATTCTAATTTATTTGACATATGAAACTATTTTTAGACCCCCAAAGCTTCAATTAAAGTGGGCAAGGATGTATGCAAAGATGAAAAGGGTAATCTTAACAATTTTTACAAGATGAGTTTGGATTACTGCTTATGTGGCTTTAGATGAAGCACAGCATTTGGTGTAAGTCCACTTGCCTCCAATGTTAAATTGTTATTCTTGTGAATCTTGTGAGGAAAAGTTGACACAATGTCATACGGAGCTGTTGGCCTCCTTTGAGTATCCAAGTATGTTCGAAGATTTCCTATTGTTTCTGAAAACTTCATTTTCACAATGTAAGTATGGGCCCCTTGCTCTGCAACAACACGTAAGGTTGTGACATCCTGGTAACACGACTTTGGTCGCTGTGCTGGGTCAGAGGTGGTAGGAGCAGCTCCAACGTTGTCTGCCACACTTTCTGACATTTCTTTCGTGACGCTTGTGTTGATGAGAGTCACGTTAGGTGATGACGTCTTTACCTCATTTCCACTTAGAGTGTTTCCGATGGAGTCCCGGACATCTATTATTTTGCCGTCACGTATGACTGATTTGGGCAGCTTGTTTAGGAATTGGGATTGCGTGAGAGGCTTTCTCAGATGTGATGGCCCTATATTTAGAGGTTCACAGGTAGAAACTAGAAAGAAAACAAAAAATTTGTTGAGATGCAGTAAAAATAGTATTCATTTTGGCAAATAAATTAATAAGAGAATCACACTTTCTCTCCATGTGTCTTCTCAGTCTTTTTGTGTGCCTGTGGCATTTTTTTCCTCTACCTCCTCCCTCTCACTTTATTAATTTTTTTTTATCCTCTTTTATCTCTCATACATGCAACCACTGTACAGCCTCTGGCTCTCTACTCTGTTGAATTATCTGTGTGTTAGTGTGTGAGCAGTCTCTCTCTCTCTGTCTCTCTCTCTATCTCTATCTCTCTCTCTCTCTGTCTCTCTCTCTCTATCTCTCTCTCTCTCTCTCTCTCTCTCTCTCTCTCTCTCTCTCTCTCTCTCTCCCTCTCTCCCTCTCTCTCTGTACAGTGGAGCTCGAGAATAACGTCATCTCCTGCTCTTTTCATAAAGTATCGTTATAGCAAGGGTTGTTGTTGCTCGTGCGAAAGGCAATAATGAAGAATCTATTGCGATGAATGGGAGATAAGTGTTTTTCGAAAATCTTTGTTGTGGGTGAGATGCAAAGATCTTGCGTACCACGCGCAGCTCGCTGGATCATATGCTGTGTAATAACAGATCTCTGGTGATAATGATACTAGGCCTAAACTTAGCTTAACTGAAGGGAACTGTGTGAAGAAAAGGCACGAAAGCCTGCATCGCTTGTTTGTTCTTACCATAACAATGCAGGCAAGACAAAATGCTTGAGATTTTTTTCCTATTAAAAATTTTGGTGCTTTCTTTCCCTTGTGCCCTCTAATCTAAATGTTGATTTTTGGAGTGGGGGGGGGGGGTAGGGGTGGAAGCAGTATCAATACTCATTATTGCAGAAATAAATTGAATCATTTTAATAAAGGAAAAAAACAGGGATTTTCAGATCTGTCACTATAGCAATGGTTGTTGCTATTCAAGGTTTTGTTAAATATGGGCTCCACTCTATATATAAACAGACATATGGAAGGCACACTGTAAAGCAGAAAGAAAATAAAAAAAAGGAAAAAAACTGGCCAAACCTGTCTGTGATGCTGCTACCATGCCTCCCACACTTGGTAGAGGGATTTTCTTGGACTGGTCAACCACACGAGTGGGTATGAGACGTGAGGGGCCGGTTTCTCCACCCAACGCCTGCCCTTCCCCTGCAAACGCCATGGGTCCAGCTTTTGTCTGGTAGAATGTTCCGCGCAGATCAGTCACAACAAATGGGACACCATCGGGATACCTTAGGATTTTATCAATTTTCTTTTATCAGAGTAGTTTTGCAACACATTAAAACAAAAGCTTTTTGACTTATAACAGAGTATTACAAGAGTGCAAAATATATAAATATTTTTTAGCATCTAAGTTTCCTAGGGAACATAATATGAAGGGAATGAAAAACATCATTAGATTTGGAACCACAGTGCTCAAAATTATTTTTCTTCTAATGTTGTTATCCTCAATTAATAATAAAAAATTCATTGTTTTTTTCCCCCCTCATGATTACCCATATACTCACTCTTGTTGAAAAGTTAATTAATAGAGTGTTAAAGAAGCTCAGTGACTGGGACACTGAGTTGAGCGATTTGGCAATTGGGTTGGATCCGACCTAACCAGCCCTATCCTTGACTTATACGCTACTAATTTAGATAAAAGTTTACAAATACATGAAACAGGGTTATTACACTTGCCAGTGAAGAAACTTAACTTAAAAACTAAAAAAGAAAGATGTAGGTCTCACAAAGTTATTTTCTTTTCATAATGCATTATCTAAAAAATTAGCACATCTGAAAATTTCCATTTTGCTATTTTCTTCCTCTAAGCAAGACATAAACTATTATAAATCAAACCAATGTGCATGTCAGCCTTTACATAAAATCTGATATAAATGAAACTAAAAAAAAAGCAACAAAAAACTGTCAAAATTGAAACTTAGTTGGAGTTCCAGGAAAAAAACAACCAAGACATCAAAGTTGTATTGACAAGAGCACTATCAGGCAAACCTGTGCTGAAGCTCAGAGGGGAAGTAACCATCCAGTAAATCCTGGAGACACTGACGTGTTCTTGGTTCTGTGTATGGCCTGAAAGGCCCATCAAACATGAGAATCCCATTGGCATAGATTGTTAGCTGCACCGGCTCAGGTATCTCAAAACGGGCCCTGTCACTTGTTTTCTTGATCTGGGCCACACCAGCTCCCGCCAGGACATTGAGGTCATTGATATTCTCGATCAGGCGGTTGAAGTCTATATTTGGAGATCCTACTTTGGATGAAGTATTTGACACAGATGGATCGGTACTTCCTGAGGCAAGAGATGTGTCCTGGCGCCACATGCCAAAGGGGTTAGAGGTCATGGTGTTGTCTGTGGAGCTACTGGAGCTCCTCTGTGAAAGATTGTTGTCTGCTGAGGAGCTCAGATCGTCATCAGGATCGTCATAGATTCTGTCATCTATATAAACCTCTGAACTGTCATGAGGATTCTCACCAACCCACACCATGCCATACTCTGCCAGGAAGGTTTCCATCTCATGCACCTGAGTGTTTGTTAAGCATAGTATTAGTAAAACCTACATCATGATTGTAGCAAACTTATAGTGCAGATATGGAAAGGCAAGATTGTTCTATTAAATTCCTTTGGTTAAAACTCACTGCCCTGCTGATGCCTGAAAGATACTGATAAGAGGATTAAAGTATGACAAATATTAGCTAAGACCTTTTTCTTTCTTCTTTAAAAAACTGGATATTGTTTCTTTAAATGATAATCCATTCTAAAAGAATAATTTCCTTTGCACTTTAAATCATTCAAGTTGAGGATCTGTTAATATACAACAATAGCAACATCATAAACCACACCTGCTGCTGTAACAGCAAACAATGGGTCTCAAGCTCTCTCATGGCCGTTCCTGGTCCAGCTTCTCTGCGAGCCTTTTCAGCAATCTGCAGTCTGTCCTCCAAGACTTTGATTCTTTTGTCTTTTGCTCTCAGTTGGTCCTCTTTAGTCTGATTCTGGTAGTTCAAAAGTAAGCTTGAAAATCATATGTGGTACATTAATCAGTAATGGCATCTCATTTATTTTCTTCAGAAATCCATAACATCAATTAGCTCATTTCCAGTAATGTATAAATATTGATACTCATACTTATGATACTACTGCTAAAGCTGCTGTTTATGCTACTGCTTCTGTTTATATTTCTATATTGAGCTTGTAATAGAGCAACAGCATCGAGATTTGAAAAGAACATTTATCTGTTCTGTTTTCTTCTACATGAAAAGGGCTTGTTTGAATAGCCAAAGCAACTTCAAAACAAATTGTTGAGCACAAACTATAGCAAGCCATTAAAAAAAACTTTTTTTACCCTTAATTACGGCTAGATCCTACTGGAGCAAGGTTATTAAAAATTATAACCCCCCCCATTTTTTCTCTGCAACCACTATTTCATTCTTTTATATTAACATTCCTCATTAATGATTTTCATGTGCCATAGAAAAAATTTGATTATCAGCACACTTTTGTCTTACAATATGCAATTTATCCAGATCTAAATCCACGCCAATTAAGGATGTAAGAGAAACAATACAAACAAGAAAATTAATTTTGCAGTTGAAGTGAGAAAAGCTAATTGCAAGTTTGTAATACTCCTGTTAAAGATTATCAATATGTGACATTTTCAATTTAAAAAAACAAATTCTTGGATATCTATAACCGCCCCCTCACGCTTAACCCTGAATGCAGTCCTCACCGCCTGCTCAAGTACTGCTATTCTATTCATCATCAGCCTCATCAACTCTTTATCCGAGGGTGGCTCTCTTGGTGACACAGAGTCTCGCCCATCTGTTGAAGTTCCAGTCTCAGCAGATGCTACCACGCCTGGCAAGGTGGCTATGCCTCCCCCAAACCTCTTTAGCATGCTTGGAACTTTGTCACCACTCTGATTCTGAAAACTGCTATTGCTTTGGCTAGCAGCAAGACTAGGCAATGTGAGAGATTGGTCTTTTTTTCGGCGCTCCATAACCATTGCAGTGGTGATCTCCTCCAACAGTTTGCTTTCATCTTCAGAATATTCAGGGTGCCTGAATGGAATTGGCCTGTTGCCAGACATGTGGCCAGGAAACAAGGGCACCTTATTCTTACGCAGCGAATTCAAGGGAGAGCTCATTTTTCTTGATATCTGTTGCAAAAGAGGATAGGGGGGCCTAGGTCTAATTTTGTTGGGAAAAAGACCTAAATAAAAAGCAAGATAAAACAACATGCAAACAAAAATAATCCCAAAACAGTTTAATAAATGATAAAAATTAACAAGCTTAGTTATATCCTCTCTATATTACAATTTTGGAGCATGAAGAAGTATAACTAATTTTAAATCAATAGATTCAAGAGAATTTTACTTCCATCATGATATATATATATATATATATATATATATATATATATATATATATATATATATATATATATATACATATATTGAACAGTGAGCTCATAAGAATTGGATTGAAACAGAAAAGGGGATAAGGATACAGACAATTATTTATTTCATCTTGGATGAAAGCTGTTAATCTGGGTTAGATTTTATCTTTACTCCATCAAGGCCTTCACCGTTTAAGGATGATTTTCTTCCTTCTTTTTTTTTATCTATGTTAGTAATGAAAATGCAAGTTACAGCGCTTGCAAATTGATTAAGAAAATTTTAGTTCTGGAAGCTTGAGTGTTTCTTTCTTTGCCTTTGATAAGGGTTATCATCCTGTTAGATTTCATTCGAAATTATGACAGTGGTAGGCCTATTGATAAAGGAAAAAAATGATCCACTACTTCAGTGTAGGCCTAGATCTACATGATCTAGATTTTTAGAAAATAAAAGTATAAATTCAAATTCGTTGTGTAATCCATTAATCTAGAAAGAGATCTAGTCTAGGTTATAGATGTAAATAAGACGTGGACGTAGATCTAAATCTTCTCAAGGCCTGCGTATCTAAGGACGCGCAACATAATGCAAGTTCCAGGCCCATCAAAACAATGTTTATCCATGAGTGTCTTTTGTGCTGATGTTGCGCGTTGATTATAATCAATAAAATAAGATACAAAACGTTTTTCAAATTTGAAGCGAACCGTTTTACCACAAATTTCTGGAATATTATTGGATATTTATCATCTTTGTCAGCCTAATCGCCATCTTGACGCTTGTGCATGAAATAGTTGTGCGGAGCTCACCACTGTAAGAGGTAAAAATCCTCCCCCTCCTTTCATTCGCAATCATCATCCAAATAATAACGTTTTCGGCATATCATAATTTTTTTTATTAATGCTAAACCAAGAAATGTTTAGTGCTCTGATCATCTTCATCATCATCATCATCATCATTAGCTTGACCTCAGACGTTAGTAGTGAAAGCGACACGGCTCTTCTTGCTCTTGTTCTTCTCCCTTTTCTTCTTCGGATCTCCAAATCTTGTGAAACCTTTCTTTATCTCTCTCTCTCTCTCTCTCTCTCTCTCTCTCTCTCTCACACACACACACACACACACTTTCTTAATTTTCTCTCAATTTTAGTTTATCTCTGAACACAGTAACACAGTGCTACTTTAAAACTTTGGATTCTCGTTTCCAACTACCTCTCCCGCTTTCCACTTTCTTCCCTTGTAAACTTCACTCTTTTTTGGGTTCTGATCCGAAATGATGGGTTAATGAACTTCTTAAATATTTTCAACATGACTCCGATAAAACTATAGTCGAAAAAAAAAAAAAGAATTATGACTCTAGTTAGCTTAGCATTGGTATATAAAACCGAGTGCTTTCCCTTTGGAAGCAAAAGGTTATTCCTCGCCTCACGTCTCTAGGTACTCTTCCCGTGGTTTGGAGATGGAGTGTGAGAGATCGATATTCATATGACTCACTAGCCAGGTAAACAACCGGGGAACTCCGTGGATTTCCCATCTATTTCTATTGGTCTAAAATTAGATTTCGCAAAATCCCAGTGTGAGTAATGTTTTGGATCGCTTTCAAACATCTTGCGTGAAAGTCATGCATCAAATATGCGCCAGAAGATGTTAAGAGAGGGGATGAGGAAAAAATAAAAGGCACATTTAATTCCGGAAACAAACACGAATGAGTAATATTTTGAAACGAAATAATTTACTTACTTACTTACTGCCCTTTTTGCCGTAGGCAATTAGGGCAGCATGCTGTTTCTGTAACAATATCATTTTTACAAGATAGAGTTGTTAGCCCTATGCTAAACCTACAAACCTACAAGTAGGGGGAGGGGGTGAATCGTATCTAGTCTGGCCTCTATCCTTTGACCTGTCCGGCTTGGGTGGCCCTACCAGGAGCACGAGGCTCTCGCCGGCATAGCTCTCAGGGTTATCAAGGCACGCAAGCTCGCTCACCTCGTCAAGGTAACGATCCGTGAGGAGGAAATAATTTAAAGCGGTCAATATCGAAGATCTGTCATATGAACTTGTTCTCACCAAGTTGCTTTTATCGATTCCCACTAAAGCTGGTATGTTCCTGAAAAAAAAAAAAAAAAAGAAGGAAGGTTTTTCCAATGTTGCAAAGGAATGTAAATAAAGAGAAAGGACAAGACACTTTATCATCACCTAGAATGACATGTCAAAGGGACGTTTAAATAGAGACAAATAGTTATGATGTTACACACCCTGATCAAAACTGAGTTTCTAGTACTAAACATTTGTTTAACTTCTGTCTTCAGCCAATGTGCCCTAAGTATATTAAAAAAATTATCGAGTTGGGACAGACTTGCTTTGAGGAGGTCTAAAGTACTGTGAGTAAAATTTACTAATAAAAATAAGATTTAGGGAGGTTCGCAAATATTTAGATCTGGTCCCCAGTCCTTTCGGTTTAGAATCAAAGACATCACACTAATCTGCCTATAAAAGGGGAAACGAGAAAAGTTACATTTTTTTCGGTGATCAAATAATCTAGATCTTACGATAGAAATCTAATCCATTAGATTTAAATTTAGATTCTGTATCTGGACTTATGTTTGAATATTTCAATAGGACTTTAAGTTTAAACTCAATATCTAGACATTTTACATTTTGGCCTTCACCTAACTAGATATAAATGTACATCTCAACTTATTGCTTCGTAAGTCCGAGGATAAAAAGCCACTTCGATAAGATTAAACTCTGGCGCCAGATTGACATAGCCATGAATCGCTTATAGATCTTAGTCAAGCGCTCTATCCAAGAGCCACGTAGAGCTCCTGTTTATTCTTCTGCGTTTATAAAGGGCTTTGTGGGGGCGGGGGTTGCGGAGCGGAAGCATGTTTCAAACATAAATCTTATATGAAAAAATACTGAGCCTTCCATATGTATTCAGCGAGGCTTCCTAATACACAAGCCAAGTCACCCAAGTGAACAATTATTTACATGTTTGAATTATGGTGATCTATTTCTTTTAACATTTGGGCATAGTTAGGACAGAATTGGACTCAGAACGCATTTATAATTCAGCAAACAGGCCTACACAACAAAAATATCTAATTGTTCTAACTCTGCCAAATAGTGAAATGATATAGCTCATTCTCACGCTTTTTGTAAAAGTTTGTTCACTTCGGTAACTTGGCCTGTATGTATTTTAGGAAGCCTCGATATACAGATAATAATCTAGATTAGCTAGTTAGCTCAGAAAGCTTAGACAGGGCACTGAACTGGCATCATTAAGGCTGCTTATTTAAAAACCTAGATTTGGCTATCATCATGATAGGGCCGGATCTCTTCTAACCAGAATTATTTTCCGGCTTGACATGAGCCTAAACTTCCTTAAGAGTATGTTTGCTTACGGCAACATCATCCCAAAACAGTGATAGCGGTAGAGGTTGTCTGAACTAACTGGAGAGAGGGAGGGAGAGAAAGAGAGGGAGAGATAGAGAGAGAGAGAGAGGTAGAGATATAATGAGCGAGAGGGAGAGGAGAGAGAGGGAGAAAGGAGAGAGATAGATGAGGGAGAGAGAGATGGATGAGAGGGGAGAGAGAGATAGGGGAAGAGAGAGAGAAATGGGGAAGAGAGAGATAAAGGGAAGAGAGATAGAAGGAGAGGGAGATAAAAGGAGAGAGAGGGAGAGGGGAGAGAGAAGAGAGAGATGGGGGAGAGGGGAGAGAGAGATTGGGAAGAGGGGAGAGAGATGTGGGAGAGGGGAGAGAGATGGGGAAGAGAGAGATGAGGGAGAGGGGAGAGAGATAGAGCGAGAGGGAGAGGAGAGAGAGGGAGAGGGAGAGAGGTGAGAGAGAGGGGAGAGATAGATGGGGGAGAGGGGAGAGAGATGGGGAAGAGAGAGATGAGGGAGAGGGGAGAGAGATGGGGGAGAGGGGAGAGAGATGGGGAAGAGGGGAGAGAGATGGGGAAGAGAGAGATGAGGGAGAGGGGAGAGAGATAGAGCGAGAGGGAGAGGAGAGAGAGGGAGAGGGAGAGAGGAGAGAGATAGATGGGGGAAAGGGGAGAGAGAGATGGTGGAGAGGGGAAAGAGATAGAGCGAGAGAGAGAGGAAAGGAAAGAGAGGGAGAGGGGATAGAGATGGGGGAGAGGGGAGAGGAGAGAGATGGGGGAGAGAGGAGAGAGAGATAGGGAGAGAAGAGAGAGATAGGGGGGGGGGGAGATGGCGGAGAGGGGAGAGAGATAGAGCGAGGGGAAGAGGAGAGGAGAGAGTGGGAGAGAGAGAGAGAGAGAGAGAGAGAGAGAGAGAGAGAGAGAGAGAGAGAGAGAGAGAGAGAGAGAGAGAGAGAGAGAAATACACACAGACAGAGACGAGACAGACAGAGATTTTATGCTTAGGAATACATAACGCGAATAAATTTATGTCAGGAAATAATACAAGATACCAGTATAGGTTTCTACTGCAACAAAATGTAAATAAGAAAAAAAGAACCCAATAATTTAGGAAAATTAAAAATTCAATGATAAAAATCCAATGTCAAAACTAATCGTCTAATATCTAATTTATTACAAGACATTCAAAAAAGTTTGTTAACCATGATGCAATATTTTTGGGTAAGGGCCAAGGTGAAGGTTGCGAAAGCTTGTAATTCCCGCTAACGAGACCGAGGCTCAGTAACACAATTGGCCCGAGTATATTGATGATATGATAAGCATTAATGACATAGGATAATGTTACCCCTGGTGGACTTCATGATGCTGTATCATAATGAGTAAAACTCCGGATATGACTTGACAAGTGAGGCAGTTCAGTCGTGATAAGTCGCACGATATAGTTCTTACATTGTCACGAACCTATAGTGACATCCATCTTTCTCTCCCGTTCTAGCTTGAGAATTGTAGCCGAGGGACTAAAAAGAAAAAAAAAAGTAATAGCTTTTGAGCGCCTGAGAAACGCAAACATCGCCCACATGAAATGTTGCTGAGTCAATCCGCACTCCACGATTTCTTGAATCATCTGTGGAACGATTCTAGATTATGTGTCGACCATACAAACTCTTTCTCTCTGTCTGTCTGTCTGTCTGTCTGTCTGTCTCTCTCTCTCTCTCTCTCTCTCTCTCTCTCTCTCTCTCTCTCTCTCTCTCTCTCTCTCTCGCCCCTCTCTGTCTCTCTATCTCTGTGTCTTTGTCTATCTGTCTGTCTGTCTGTCTGTCTGTCTGTCTGTCTGTCTGTCTGTCTCTCTCTCTCTCTCTCTCTCTCTCTCTCTCTCTCTCTCTCTCTCTCTCTCTCTCT
>JAWDGP010002483.1:252500-280000 GCA_033675545.1 Elysia crispata | reverse complement strand
GAAGGAAAGAAAGAGGGAGAGAGGAGGAGAGAACGAGAGAGAGTAAAAGAGACACAGAGAGATACATGTAATTAGATAGAGGAAGAAGAGAGAGAAAGAGAAAGAGAGAGAGAGAGAGAGAGAGAGAGAGAGAGAGAGAGAGAGAGAGAGAGAGAGAGAGAGAGAGAGAGAGAGAGAGAGAGAGAGAGAGAGAGACAGACAGACAGACAGAGAGAGCGAGCAACTCAAACGTCACTAAACAAGTTAACTTAGGGAAAGTAAAGCCTCCAGTCGTGTTTAAACTGATGCTTTCCTCTTTGGCCTATCTTTTCGACAAACCACTGCGATGTTTCGACGAATTAACAAACTTTCCCAATAACTAATAACAACTTTCCCAGCTACATAGACCAGTTTTTCCATTGTGTTATAATCTAGTGTTGCCACACCCTTAGTCTCATCATTAACTACAACTTATCACGCCCTCCCAACCCCCCCCCAAAAAAAAAAACAAAAAAAAAAAAAAAAACCACACACACAAACACACATAACATCCCAACCTCATTTTTCTCTCTGTTTCTAATGTTCCTAAATCCCTCTATCTGCGTCTCTCCATCCACTCTCCGCCCTCTTTCCCTCTCAGTAGTTTACAGACATACAAATTAAAAAAAAATCAAACGTAGCCAAACCGCAATCTGCAGTATGGAGTTGATCTAGATCTAGATCATCACGAAAAAGAACATAACGTGAAGTTTGTAAAATTAAATAAAACGAGGGGGAAAAAATATTTCATTATTTCCTATCATCCTATTATTTCCTAATGGTAGGTTTGCTAAGGTTTTTGGTACTTTTATTGTTTTTGAAATATTTTTTGGTCCTTGTGATTCTTTCAGCAGATATACTACTGATCTAAATACTGTTAATAGTGTTATACTATTGAGGCGTTGTCATTTCAACATAACTATCAACAACTCACCAACGAATTGCTGCCCCAATGTCCCCGATCCTAGATTTTCCTCAGTTATTGGTGATACTGAATATAGCGCATGCCTGCATTACAAAAGACTCAGAGCAACAGCACTTAACCTACTGGTACTACTCTCAACAACAACAAGAGCACAACAAAGAGCAACGTGACATGTTACGATGACCTGTGCGGCAGATGCCACAATGCCACATTGCCCAGATCACTCTAACACGAACACTCTCTCAGTACTTACGGTAAACGTTAACGAGTTTTTACTCAAATGCTTCCCAAAAAGAAATTACAAAAAAAAAAAAAAAGATTAGCAAAAATGAACAATCACGCAAACTAACAAATACCTAAACAAAGAGTTTGGGCAGCATTCAATATTATTTTTTTCGGAAACAAAAGATGTCTTCGTCTTATTGTTGAGTTTCCCTGATTCCTTGTCATCGATATAAAACAAGCATTAAAAGAATCGATATAAAATCTCGAATAGGCCTAGCTGTAAATGAAAGCATAAAAAAGCGGTCACATGCAGGGGAGGGGGAGGGGAGTTTGGATTAAAATGGTATTCATATATGGTTTTAATGTTTTCTCCCTATTTTTCAGACTTAGGAAAAAAAATAGCAAATTTATTTGGACCTAGATTTGAAGTTCTTTTCGATTTTAACCATTCAACAGAATTCACACAATGTACTTAAAAAAAAAAAGCCAGAAAACGAAGTATAAATAAATAAATAAATGCAACCTAGCCCTACAAGGTGTATTTTAACCTCTCCTGCACATTTACAAGACGTTCGCCCTTCTTGCTCAACCAGATGATGCTCAAGGACAAAATTAGAGCACCAGCAGACCACAAGTTGTAAAATTTCACACACAAACACATTCACCTACAAAACCAACAAAAACAAACAAAAAAAAACCTCCATTTCCTGACCTGGCCATTTTATAACACCAGTTTTTTTTTTAAGGTCACCTAAATCTAGGGCTTCCGAGCTGCAAAGTGAACTCTACACCCCGCTGGAAATAGAACTGCTCTAGTAGGCCTAGTGCGCTCATTTGAAAGCATCTACAGCATACATGTTCAGTATATCATACTCTGTGGTAGAATAAGGCAAATAACACAATTTAGAACTACACGTTCAGTAACTATGATCATGTACAAAATACAATGTAAAATGTTGTTGATCAGTAAAACTGGATATAATAGAAGGTGTGTACGTGTAGAACTCGACCTAGATCTAGATCTATCTTGTTCTTCTCCCTTGGGTAAAACGGAACTGTGGCTGATCTGAGATAACAACAGCTGTTCTGAAAAACAACTTGTTTTCTTCATTCAACATTGTCTTGCTATCTCGAATCTAGAAAATCCCGTTGGGCCTGTATTTCAGATTATGAAAACACAAACGCGCAGGCCTGCACAATGGAGCTGTCTTACATCATTCTTTGTCTTCCTTGTACATGTATTGTTATGTCTTTCACATTTTCTTCCTATCTCTTCCATAACTATTTGATTTTCTTTTGTCATCAAAACCTAAGTAGTAAACCATAAAAAGACGAAAAACTAAGCCCAATCGTTGTTTAAGAAGCTCTTGAGGACAACTATCTATTATAATTATAATAATTTCCCTTCACAAGTTTTATCTACCTTTGTTCATTGAAAGGTTCAAAAGCAAGAGAAGGGCAGAAGTGCAGTATACACAAAGGGGCTCTTTGACAAATTTGGATCAATTTTTACCTCGGTTGAGGTCAATGAAAAGAGCATTGCGTTATGTTTTGATCCATAACTTATATTGATAAAATAAATATGAAAACATGAGCAACAAAATAAGCTGTTGCTGACATAAAAAAAACACGACAATTATCAATAACACAACACACATGACAAACCTGACAACAACAAACGATCAGCACAGCTACCAATATACCCCCCCCCCAAAAAAAAAAAAAAAAAAAAAATAAAAAAATAAGAAAGACATATTTATATAGACTCTATATATAAACAAGTATTAAAAACAGTTGTGATAGCAGCGATTACAAATACTTTTACAATAATAACAGAAATTGCTTGTGGACAAGGAGCTTATTTAATGTTCAAATTTTTAAATGCAAGTCTGTGATGAAAAAAAAAAAAGAAGAAATTTATTTCCAAACATGATACAGGTAAGTTTAGAATTTATAATTTCTAACACACTGGACTGTGAAGCTTACCACCACCAGTAATTTTTTAAAGATAATTATTACATCAGTGTGAAAAATAATCACGCAACGAGATCAAGACTGCTGCTCCAGGTGCATCATTCTCTTCTGAAAATGTTACTATTGTCGTTAATTACTAATAATCCTGCACTACCAGTACTACATACATAACTACTACCACTACTACCGCAACCACAACATCCACTACCACCAACACTTTTCTACTGCTGCTGCTGCTACTGCTGCTGCTGCTGCTGCTGCTACTACTACTACTACTACTACTACTACTACTACTACTGCTACTACTACTGCTACTACTACTACTACTACTACTACTACTACTACTACTACTACTACTACTACTACTACTACTACTACTACTACTACTACTACTACTACTACTACTCTGCTATTGCTGCTACTTTAACTAAAGCCGAGACAACTTTTATGTATTTTCATTAAAGTTGTTAAAAAATTCTCTAATATATAAATGCAAATTATTAGATTTTTTTCTTCGGAAGATCAATTAAGTAGAAAAGTTAAATAAAATATCACACTAAGAATATAAACAAGTAAATTAATCAAAGAAATAGAATAAATTAATAATCAGCTTTCAGCCATTTCCACCTCACTCTCCTTTTCTTTTTATATTAAATATACATAACAATAATAACAATGATAATAATAATAAAAATGAAAGCAACTAGGATAATAATAATAATAATAATAATAATAATAATAATAATAATAATAACAATAATAATAATAATAATAATAATAATAATAATAATAATAATAATAATAATAATAATAATAATAATAATAATAATAATAATAATAATAATAATAATAAGAAGAAGAAGAAGAAGAAGAAGAAGAAGAAGAAGAAGAATCATCATCATCGTCATCACTATTAAGGTATGAATAAATGTGCTAGGAGATCCACCGTTGAACCTGATCTCTAACAATCTCAGAATCTGTCTGGTGAATCGCAAATCATGGCGTCAATTATGGATAGGCTGGAAACCCAACAGTTATTGTCCGCTGATTATTGATTGTTTTTTGTATTTTTTCAGTGCCAATATTAATAATAATAATAATAATAATAATAATAATAATAATAATAATAATAATAATAATAATAATAATTAGAAGAAGAAGAAGAAGAAGAAGAAGAAGAAGAAGAAGAAGAAGAAGAAGAAGAAGAAGAAGAAGAAGAAGAAGAAGAAGAATTCAAAATAGTTATAATTTATCCTTTGCAACAGACAGACTATGTACATATTATACAAAAATTCAAACCATCAAGGGAAAAAAAAACAAACTTGCAGCAATGTGGTGAACACACACAAAGGGCACTAAAGTACAACCTTAACGTGAGACATGTGGGAAAAAATGCAAAACAACTATACATTTATATTTTCGTTTGGGAAAGAAAATAAAATGACAAGCTCAAAATGGATGCCTACGCTAAAAGTTTCATCTTGGTTTGAAACCCCTTCTGTGCATCATAGTTATTATCTCGTTCAGGGTTTCTGTGCTCGGTGATGTGATTAAAGAAGGGACACAAAGCTGAGTCCTGAAGTGACTTCCATTTTTTCGAATAGAGTGTCTGGCCAAATTTGTTTGAAAGAAAAAAAAAGTGTCCCTTTTGTTTATTTCCCCTAACCCACAGGTGCAGTCGTGAGGTAAAAAAAAATTCAGTTGCTTTTTCGTTTTTATTTAATTTTATTTGAAACAAACTTGCTATTCGAAGAAAAAAAAAAACCCGGCAGACTGCGAAGAATTGTGACATTGCCCTGCTCTGCGGAAGTGACGTCATGATAATTCACCCCCAAAACCCTTAGTCCGCGGAGTTTTTTCCTCCCTCGATCCAGTTTTCTATTTCCAAACTTTAATTTTTGGACTTGGGAGGGCCCAGACCAACCATATTGCTTCTCGGGATGAAAACAAATGAGGATTTTTAATTAATTTTATGTGACCGAGGGACTCAATTTGGCGATTTGCAGTCCTTGATGAGGAAACTCTAACAAGCTGTCAGAATTTTGGATAGACCCAAGTGTCTTCTAGTGTAAAGTAGTCTGTGTGACTAACACTAGTAACAGTCTCCAAAACAAACGGGTAGAGGTAGATAAATAGTAACAATACATGTAATATCTCTAAATATGGTGTGATATAATACGGTCGAGTAGTGAAAAATATTTGCCTTCAAAACAAAATCATCCATTACCGAAGCTGGCTTCATCGAAATCATTTTCTTTCTTTCTAAATAAAGAAATCTTCAATTTTTATTTTTTTATTCCTAAGGTTTTTAATGGTAATTATTCTTTGCCATGGGCTTAAAGCAATGGAAGGGTTATATTACATTTGGCAAACATATTAATTCACATTACATGTATATTTCCACTAACATCCAATAACAAACGCCAGAGCGCAATTCGTGTGTTATGTCAACTTCGTTTCTATTCGAGATTTAAGTACTATAATCTCAAAGTCTCAGATGTTGCTAATGATTTGAACGACGATGAATATATTCGTAAAATGTGCGACTTAAATAGAAAGAAAATTAGTTAGACTCGTTGCTTTTTAAGTTAGAATGTGCGTTTTAAGCAGACAGAAAAGTGAATCAAACGTGTTGCTAAGTTATACCCTTACTTCAGGTATATCCAAGACGCAACATTATCCGTGACGAAACTGAAAAATAGTAAGTAGATAAATGGCTAAGAGAAAAAAAAAGCACCTACTTTATTAGCAGGATTTTAACCTCAGCTTTTTTTTTCTATTTCTTCGTGAACAACAGTGCTTCATTGAGCAGTAAATGATGAAAACAGGTTAGAAGATTTGGAAACCAATCCACAAGTTTCGGTATTTGCATTTACTGACAGCTAAAGACAGGAACCTAGTAGAGGCATAAATAATGTCTGTACAGGGTAGATCCTCTATACAATTATTATACAAACTATTTGCACGCCTTTTGTGTCGGCTTCACTTTTGCATCCATGGCAGGTTTAGGGGAAATCAACCTAGCATCATGGGCATGCGCATAGCTAACAGGAAACGAGGAAAATTCTTTACGTCGCGTCTTCAAGGTCAGCGAGGGCGCCATCATTGTAGGGTGAAAAACTGACGATATCTGTGTCGTCATCAGGACCCGAGTGGCCACAGGAAGAGGAAGTCTGCCTCGATTCAGCTTCAACTTTTTGCTTCAGCGCAGACGGTATTTTACCGAGGTCCACATCGGAACACCAGCTCTTGTACTAGAGAGAGAAGAAAACAAAACTTATAAAAATATTGTGTGAAAGGAGATGGTTTCTTAAACAGCAGTTAAACGGATGAGACTGAGAATTTAGTCGCATTGTTTTGGGTTTAAATTTTGGCGTGCCATGAGATTTTTATGCATAGTTGACTTCCTGATAATGATATCATCAAGGTCGGGTGACCACATTCGCTTGGTTTTTATAATATTCTCCTCTCTCTATAAGCTTAGATCAATAATCGATACTTTAACCCTAACTGGTTAGGGAAAAATTAATTTGAGTAGTAAATCTGGCGATTATTTTTTAGAGAGAGAGAGAGAGGGAGAGTGTTCGTCAGTGTCGCAATATGATGGGTCCTATCATGTTATCTCTCTCTCTCTCTCTTTCTCTCTCCTTTGCCACTGTCCATAAAAGTAAATGGTACAGTTGCCAGCCTCAATAAAGTTTGGGTCTACTGATATTAACGTTATACTCTACAGATAAACATGGTACCACCTCTCTGAGAACTATAAGCGAAATGTAGAATGGAGGAAAAGTCTACTTGCGTGACTTATCACTTATGTCTTGACCATTACACAGCCTTTTGAGGACCACTTGAGAGAATGATTGATAAAGAAGTACGTGCCTGTAAGTATCTTCGTATATCAAACACGCCTCCGTCGGGCAGATCTCAAAGTTGTGTTGATCCTCAGAGTTAGTTCTCAACCTGCGGCAAGTGGTTGCTGCTGATGTCAGGGGCGACAGGGTGGATCCCACCACGTGACCACTGGTTTACCTGTGTTTTACTAATATTGTCCTTACTTCTTGATAATATGCCGAATTTTATGCCGGTTTAATTTGTTTGGAAGGGCAAGTATTATAGACCTACATTCGGAATAGAAATCTATGTTTTTAACGGTATATCAACAGAAGGTCAAACATGGCCGCTCTAGGTTAACCGTTTATATCCGTTTATATTATAGAGTTGTCGAGTTCACGGTGTACAGTGTTGCTGGCTTTTAAACATGTTTTGGATTGGAACGATGCTTTTGGACTATTCGACGCTGTATGCCCACTAGGTGCATGGTTTAACCACAATTCTATAACGTATCACTATCAATATATTTACTGTTGAAGTTGCCTGCTCACGCGCATGTCCTTTCTGATTGATTCTCAACTAATGTGTCATCATATTATTCCACCAATTTACCATAATGTATGATCAATATAAAGGTCCTGTCATGTTTATGATTCATTAGGATAGATTACAGCGATGTTTGTCTCGGTACACACCGTGTCGTTGACAAGTTTCTTGGAGTTCAATTTTGCTCTTTAGAAACCACTTTTTTTTTAATCTTTAATGATTCAACTCTGGTTTGCTACCTCAATTTTAAACGAGAATCATTTTGTGCAAAATATGAAAACAAATATTCCAGTGATACCCCCTAATATTTTTGCCAGTATACAATCCAGTTGCAGTGCAACATACTTCCATATTAATCTTATTCACCTACACCAGCACTTTGAAAAATCAGTTTACAGTTGGTTCGTTAAACATGTATATTTAGCGTTCAAAGCGGAAGTGCTTTTGACAATGATGCATTCACAATACAGACAACATGTCAAAGACAGTGATTATTTCTTTAAAAAAAAAAAAGTGAGACGAATATTTGAGTAAGTTTTTTCATTCATTATGTTTTATTCTACTTTCATCAACCATCAACAAATTTGAGACAACTAGTTTTACTCATGAAATGTGATAAACATTTGAAACTTGTGTTCATTTTAAAACAATACCAGCACATTAGCATATATATATATATGTAACAAAAAGGAAAAAAATCAAACAGCAGTTGCGAGACACCATCATAAAATATCTTGAAACCATAATGATAATCAGACGAATAAATCTAAATAACGTTATCGAGACAGTATAATAATAATAATAATAATAATAATAATAATAATAATAATAATAATAATAATAATAATAATAATAATAATAATAATAATAATAATAATAATAATAATAATAATAATAATAATAATAATAATAATAATAATAATAATAATAATAATAATAATAATATTATAAGAAAACACGTACGATTAAATAGAAGAGAAGAAGCAACCTGCATTATTTGTTTTTATTATTACTAAAACAAGATAGATTTCATTATCCTACAAATGTGTATAATATTTTATATAATGATTTCAAAGTCGTACGAAAAGCAGTCTTTTCTTTTAAATAATAATTTAACGTGAATATACAAAAGTGGTATGATTAGCTACTTCAATTGACATCACATAGATTTATAAGCAAAGATGAGCGGGAAGTTGGTTAAAGTCTCAATGTCTTAATTTTACAGATCTATTTTAGGGGAGACAAAAATAACAGCATTTCAGGCTTCCTACAAACAGGAAATCACTCGGGTTCAAAATGCTTAAAGAATACAAGCAACCCTGCGTCGAGAATTTTCTTTATTTCCAAAAACTATGATTTGATTTAACTGTCGCTCGGTTCTCACGCCATTGACACTTCTCGCAACCCTTGGGGGAGCAACAAACCCCATGCTAAAAAAAGAAAATTACCCCAATACCATAAAATGTTCAAATTTCAGATTCTTCACAGGATTTAGATTCAGTACTTTCTGATAATAAGTTAGATAAAAATTATTATGTCAAATGGCAGTCATATGAGGAAAAAAAAGAATTGTGCATTGTACAGTTGAGGGTAGGGAATCAAAATCGTTTATGAGCATAACATGCAAAACCATAATAAAGTTTATATAAATCGCGCTAGACAAAAGTAATATGAATGCCATTTGGTGTCACATTAACACTATTGAGTCAACAGAAAACATAACATGGAGAGATAATATTTTTACTCATATAAAATGGCCATTTATGAAAAAAAATTATCTGGAACGCTTAAATTCGCCCTATGATTATGAATGACAAAATCAGAATGTATGCAACAGTGAAAGTAACAATATACTGAAAATAATAGAAGGATTAAAATGTAAATCGTTTTTATAAAAATTGAAAGGTGTATAAGAATTGTTAATAAATAGCAAGCATTGGGGGTTGGGGCAATAAGTATAGTGTTATAAATCTAAAACAGGAAAATAAGAGACAAATCAATGTAGCACCAGACAAGCAGATTAAAATCTCAGGTTTGTAAAAGACCTTTAGACGAAAAATAGAGCGAATCAGGTGTTTAAAAAATTGGGAATATTATTGATAAATGGGACTAGATTTAGAAACGTGTCCATGCGACCGGTTTCAGGATTGCTTTTCCCTTCCAATGTGTCACACGGTTGGGAAATTCTATAGCAAAAATAGTGGGCCAAGCAAAAGAATTTGCAGCATGTAATTGTGCATGATTCTTTCAAAGGATAAGCGAAAGAATGTAATCTCGATTTCTGCCATTTGTATGTTGTCTTTCACAACTTGAGTTTTTGTTTTTGAAGTAAGAGCACGGCTATTTGAAGATAATTAAGTACTATTGTCCAATCTCACATATATTCTAATGACCTGTGATTATTTATTTCCTTTCATCACACAAACAAGTTGTCTCAGTGTTTTGAATCTTTTACAAATCACTTCACTACTTTCACACATAGTATAGTCATAATGAAAAATAATTATTTGCAGTTCATAACACGATCTGTTCAGCGCTAATATGGTCCCTTGTTTGGAGAATGTCTTGTAGGTACAAAAAGAACCCCTCGTGTTGATTCAA
Organism: Elysia crispata; assembly: GCA_033675545.1. Lineage (NCBI taxonomy): Eukaryota > Metazoa > Mollusca > Gastropoda > Plakobranchidae > Elysia > Elysia crispata. The sequence continues at coordinate 269,880 of JAWDGP010002483.1, read as the reverse complement.
GTCATTTCTTTCCTCAGAGGCAAGGAAAACGCACAATATGGGCAAATGTTCTCATAATCACTGGATAGAGAGTATTTGAAGTTTACATACTTCCGTCTCGGTTTCCAAGCAACTCATCGATGTCGGGTAGATTTACGTCCCCCTGAGTATTTGAGCTCAAGGAAGACTGATTGGCAGCATCTCTGCTCTGTTGGATATCGGCTAGGTATGAATAGATTTCCTCCGGAATGAGGTCAATAGATGCCTGCAGGCTTGTGTTGTTGGAGGAATCTGTTTGGGGAAATCCCGCTCCTGAGCCACTGGCAGCCGCAGCAGAAGTGTAGATGTCCAGAGCCGTGTCGACAGCGGCGTGAGCTGCCGGCGAGAGGGTGGAGCTGAAATCCTCGGTGTCATACAACGACGACAGAGACGGAAGTGAAGGGATTCCCGAGGAATATGTCGCCGCGGGAACTGGGGACACCGATGATTTGGACGCTGGAGAGGAACGTGAGAAGGATCCACTGCGGCTTCCACTGCTACAACTTGGGGTTGGTGACGGCACGCCCATTGGGACAAGCCCGATTGACGAGGATGGAGAAGGAGTGTTGGACGTGCGCGTTGAACTGAAACATCGCGTTGTAGTGAGATTTTTCAACGTCGTGCGAGGGTCCGAAAGCAGTACTTCGTCAGCAGACGAAGAGAAAAACGCCGGCGACGCAAGCAATGATCGCTGATGTTGTTGATGTTGTTGTTGTTGTTGTTGCTGTTCGTATCCTTGTGTTTGCTCTACGTTTCTTTCCGGTACTGTTTTTCTCACTTTTCCTCCATGCAGTATAGGATCTGATAAAGTGCGTTTATGAGGGGTTAAGGTCGCAAACTGAAACAAGTCCTGCTCATTCACATTCTCATCTGATGAGCTCGGGCTCTCAGATTCCTCTATACCAGTAGAAGGAAATGACGCAGACGGCAACATGGCGTTCCCACTAAACAAGCCTAAAGAAAGTCCACCAACCGATACCGAACTTGTAGCGACAGTATTACTGATATTTACACATGATGGTACAACTGCTGAACCTGCCTGGTAAGTTCTGGATGTTTCCGAGTATGGCATTGTAGGTCTGCAAGATAATCCGGACATCTGTTGCGGGTGTGTTGCGGCATGATGAGGTTGTCTTGTAACAGAAGACATGGTGGAGGGATTACTTAATGATCTAGACCGACATGCATCACGAGATTCGAGAAAACTTGGTACAGAGGCTATAGAGACAGAACAAGTAGAAGGCGACGAGTCCATGGATAAGAAATTAGGCGATATATTACTAGAATTTAAAGGGTCACTTATAGCTTTAGTTAAATAATGTTGTTGAAAAGTTCTTTGGCTGGGACTACTAGTACTAGTACTAGCAACATGAAGAAAGTTTGGAGGGGCTACATACTGAGAGGCTGTCATATATGGTTGACTTGACTGCTGCGTAAAGTTCGACATGGGTCTGTTCAGAGTCTGGTATTGTTGTCCCATCGGCTCAGGGTATTCATATTGAGTTTTTCCACTGTCAGAAAATTCGGAGGAGAGTATAAAGCTAGAAACTGATTCAGGTATGCTCAACTGACTTTGAAGTCGAGGTGGCTCCTGTTGTTTTTGTTGTTGTTGTTGTTGTTGTAGGTGGTGGTGGTGTTGCTGCTGCATGGCAGTTTGCATTTGCTGAAGTTGCTTTTGCACACTTTCTTGCAATGCAGCGGTGGAGTCAAAGGCTAGCTGCCGCTTCAGACTGGTAGTTCTGTGTTGTGATGATGGCTGTTGCTGAAGCGGTGAACAGACTGGCGATGTGAGACTCTTCTGAGGCTGTGTCGGGGAAAGTTTGGGAATAAGATGCTCGATCTGAGACCATGTTGGCGAGGATGGTTCGGTCTTCAAAGTCTGCGGCCGAGACAAAGCCATCTCCTGCTGGAGCTTCTCTTGCAACTGACGCTGCTGGAGAAGCCGAGAGGCCGCGGCAGCCGCTGATGACGTCATTGCAGCAACCGGATGTGACGTAGGCGGGGATGATGACTTGGCCGGGGGTGACGCCGCGCAGGATGATTTGGGAGACGAGGATGATGTGGATGAGGTCGATGATGATGACGACGATGAGGATGTTTTCTGCTCTTGCTCCTTGCGTCTCTGCTGCTTCTCGAGTGCTTGCGCCGCCTGCTCTCTCTGCCTGCGTTTGTTTTCCACGTCCTCGTTCACAATGAGCTTGAGAAGAGCGTCGGGAACTGGGCCGCCAGCATCCAGCTGGGTACACCATTGTTTATACTACAGGATAGAACAAAGACAAGAGCGATTGCTACTAAAAAAAGAGTCCATGAATCATCAAACCACAATATGCGCCTTTTTTTTTTTTAAGATGGGTGCAAAAGACCAGCATCCCTCGTTGGACATCGAAAACATAAATTGGGTAACATTTTGTCTCAAAGTATATTTGAATAGTAAGTCCGAGTTAGGAAGAATAAAGAGGAGGAGGAGGAGGAGGAAGTAGAGGAGTTGATGAAAAAAAAAAAGAGGTAGGAGAAGAAGAAGAAGAAGAAGAAGAAGAAGAAGAAGAAGAAGAAGAAGAAGAAGAAGAAGAAGAAGAAGAAGAAGAAGAAGAAGAAGAAGAAGAAGAAGAAGAAGAAGAAGAAGAAGAAGCCCAAAAACAAAAAAAAAAGCGTGATAAGAATCAACACAGTTTCTCTTTGCCGCGTGTTCTGATGAAGAAAGAATCACAGACAGCCAAGCCACAAACGAAACGTGTCATATCTTTACACAAGTGTCCAACGAAATGAAAAATCGGAAAACAAATTTCGGACGCTGAAAAAGGCGCAAATCAAATAATAAATAATAATAAAAAAAAATTGAAATCGCATTCGTTTGCTGATGTTATTGCTTTCGTAATCATGCTATTTATAGAGTATGACATAAAGTTTATTTGTTTGATCGAGATTATTTCACGGACTTTGATTGGTTACACAAAGTCCATGTTTCTGACTCAGACAACGAGAATCGTAACACACTTTTGATTCTAAAGGAATATGACTTGTGTAAGTATACTAATCACGTGTCATGACAAAGCGACTTTCTCATGGCGTCAACCTTTTGTGTAATTATTTACGTATACCGTCAATGAAAATACTTCATAGTGCTTCCATTTTCTTTAATATATTTATGAATTTAAAAATATCAGAACAAATCACTTATCACAAGATCGCTCTACCGCCCCTTTCTTTTACTTTATCTTCTCCTACTCTTACCCCACCAAAAAGCGTGCTAGTTATGAGTAAACAATTCTTACTTGTACATTTTCAGGTTTTGCGCTGAAATGCGTCCAGTAATTTTTTTTTAAAAAATCGTAGTACAAAGAGTAAAAAAAAAATCGCATAGTAAATTGTCCATTAATTTTTAATTTTTTTTTTTTAATTGATTCATTGATCTTCCATCTTATTTAAAAATCTGTTTTATTAATATCTTTCTCAATGAAACAAATCATATCTTTCAGAACCATGGCCGCATAAAATGAATGCTTTCTTTTCCTATTCTATCCAAACCCAAAGTTCCTTCAAGTTTATTGTCTTTCCCAACAACAAAGAACTCTTCATCTGCTTGAAAGACGTTAAATATAAGAAATAATTCTTAAGACTGGCCAAACGTTATTGTGGCTTGTCCAGTTTGAGTAAACTAACCTGTTTGAGCTCATCTCTCAGGGCGAAAACGGCTTTCTCTCTGTTCATAACGAGTTCCTCCAGGTACTGGTAGCGCAGTTTTTTCCGTGCCCTGCACTCCCGTGCACTCTGGCGCGATCTCTCTAGTTTGTCGTGCTCATTGATTTTGGATGGTTTCCGGCCGGGCCGTTTTCCCGCCTTTTGTTGCTTTGGGGCCATAACTGCTGCGGCGGATCTACTTCCGGCGGCTGCTATGGAGGACGCAGTGGATTTTTTTCTGTTGCTGCAAGTGGCGTCGCTGCTGGTGCTGTGTTCCCCGATACTCATATTCTGGTGAAGATTTAAAAAAAAAAGTTTTTAAATGTTCGACATCGAGATATGATAAATTGAGTAACATTTTGTCTGAAAGTAAAATTTATTTCATTGGTTATGTCAAATTAAGAAGAAGAAGAGGAAGAGGATGATGATGATGATGATGAAGAAGAAGAAGAAGAAGAAAAAGAAGAAGAAGAAGAAGAAGAAGAAGAAGAAGAAGAAGAAGAAGAAGAAGAAGAAGAAGAAGAAGAAGAAGAAGAAGAAGAAGAAGAAGAAGAAGAAGAAGAAGAAGAAGAAGAAGAAGAAGAAGAAGAAGAAGAAGAAGAAGAAGAAGAAGAAGAAGAAGAAGAAGAAGAAGACACAGTGACAATACAGCTGAGAAACACAAATTTGATCAGATAAAAAGTTAAAACTCTAAGTCAGAAGAGCTACAAACAGGGTGGTTTTGTTGTAGGGAGGTCTTTCGGATGTTTGACGAAGTAACAGAATATCGCTTGTTTTATAACATATCTTAAATAATCTTTGACGAAAGGTCAAAAGTACATGCTATAATACTTGACCTTTGTCCCGGTACCATAACTACTCAACAACAGCAGATTAAATGATTCCGGTAAGTGTACACCCCAAACGTCAGTTTTTTGTTTGTTTTTTTTAGATGAATTTCTTTAAAAATCCCCATACACGTGATTTATGACTTGGTATTAAGATATCATACAGTATCTCTTTTGTAACATTAGAAGTCATTGTAAAATTAGTTGTTACATATTTTTACACTTCGTTTGGTTATTTTAGTCGCGAGATGTTTTCAAAATAACTGTTCTATGCACTTTTTTGTATACCAAAGTGGAAAACTTGAAGGGGTTAGCGCTCGTCCCTAATCTTAAGTAATAACTTCGAATACCCTGTGATGTTGACTCAAATGGAGAGAGAGAGAGAGAGAGAGAGAGAGAGAGAGAGAGAGAGAGAGAGAGAGAGAGAGAGAGAGAGAGAGAGAGAGAGAGAGAGAGAGAGAGAGAGAGAGAGAGAGAGAGAGAGAGAGGAAGGTAATTAAATAAAAAGAAGAAGAAGAAGAAGCAGCACACACACACACGCTCTCATCATATTCAGTTTAGATTCTATCATAAACCAAATATTTCCGGATTGTCGCCTGTAGCGCACTCCAGACCAAGCACGGCCATCAATTCAACCGCTGCGGCTGACGTTGACTCACGGGAAGATGGCCTAGTACCGCTTTACGGCCTCACGGCATGACTGGCCTGTGCGCAAGCGTGGGCCATTTCAGTTGATTACTGTACTACATAACGCGGCACGTGACTTCACAGATTGTTTGCTGTAACCATTCCATTGTATAACTATGATGGTTTAATAGTCGAGGGAAGAAATAAATGTATCAAGAAAAGAAATTAACTAAATAATATAAAAACAAAACAAAACAAAAACGCTTATCTGCCAGGGCCTTCTCGGGATATCAATACAATAAAATCCAAACCATTGGGTGCAAGAAGTAATTGTTGTTTTCAAACTAATCGATTTCATAAATTTCCCCCCCCCCCCCAAGGATCAGGCGAGATATTTCGGTATTTGCTCTTCAAGCCCCACCCAACCGCTGTAATAGGGTGGGCCCGCAATGCCCACGGAGGAAATCATGTGGGAGGGACGAAAATCAGCCTGCCTCGATGTTTCCGTGATTTCAAGGAACAGAGGGGGTGTAGGGTGGGGGAGGGTTGAAGAAATGTACTTTCGGTGAGAGATGTACTCGCGGGGTCTATTTGAAGAGATACTTAAGTCAGTTGTGGTTTTCGAAATACTATTAATAAATTCAAATAATATATATTATTACCTGGGGAGGGGGAAAGAAAGAGAGAGAGAAAGAAAGAAAGAGAGAGAGAGAGAGAGAGAGAGAGAGAGAGAGAGAGAGAGAGAGAGAGAGAGAAAGAGAGAGAGAGAATGTGGAGAAGTGAAAAAAATGAAATACAAGTACCTGTGAATGCACTAGATGTAGAACAGTAATAAAAATATGCATGCGGGGGGAGGGGGGGGGGGGGGGATAATGAAGCTTTCTGCCAAACTAAATTCAATTCTGTAGGTATACAACGAAATGAAAACAAAAAAAAAAAAAAAGAAAAAAGAAAATCTACGTCTTTTTTTTTTCCTCCATAGATAAGGCACGGGAGAGGCCTTGATCAGAGTAGAGTAACTGGCGCACACCTGCCAACTATCAGGCAGCCCACTAAGTGACCTCGCTACAGTATGTACTCATTGGCCCCTTTGCTCATCCCTCCTGGGGATTCCCCAGGTATCCTCCTCGCCCGCCCCTCCCCGCGACCTTCCACCGGCGGCGCCCTGTCAAAAGGAACACTCCCGCTCATTCCAATTAACTCCCGCCGAGCCCATCTCACATCGCTAGCTGGGCTCAACTCATTTTTGTTTTCAACTGTTTACACACCCTGCTGGTTCTTTTTTTTTTTTTTTTTTTTAAAGTTTGAAACATATTATATTGGTTCTCAAGGAAGGGCTAACAAATTTCCTGGGTTGACCTTGTTTTTTTTTGTTTTTTTTTCTTTCTGAAAATTAGATCTACAAAACTATGGAATGACCTGCAGGCTTCAAATAGTTTGTATAATCGATTAAAAAATATATGTATTATTAAACAAATAACAGAAATTAAAAAAAAAAATAAAACAAACATAATCACTATATAGGATATCTTCGAATGAAGTCATTGGTATGGTTTCTTTTTAGTACGATTACTATCGATGTACTATATTTATGATTTTCAGACACAATACGAAAAAAAAAAAAATCTCTTGGACCGAAAATTGTTGGACCTTAACAATGAGCATTTAATTCAGAACAGCCCAACTAGTACAAAAATAGTAACAGAACTCGGTCATAACCTTGCGACCCCAAGTGCCCTCGCTCTGATTCTATGCCAAGGCGATTTCGTAAACAAACCGAGGAGCATGGTATGGAGTAAACAATGTAGACCTATCATGGACTGAGCGCGCACTACAGTAGTAGGTCTAGATGATTATAGATCTAGAGGACCACTGACCCAGCACTCCATACCTGGATAATAAACTTTAACTATAACCACTAACTTCATTATTTCTGTAATGAGAGAGAGAGAGAGAGAGAGAGAGAGAGAGAGAGAGAGAGAGAGAGAGAGAGAGAGAGAGAGAGAGAGAGAGAGAGAGAGAGAGAGATCTAGCTTCTTCAACACGATGTTTAAGATCTAGACTTTAATCTAGATTTGATAACACCGTCTTACATCTTGTTACAAAAATAGATATGGGTATTCAGATCCAACAAATCATAAAAAATTTGCAATAAAATCTATAGTTCTAGATCTAGATTTATCTAGATTTATCTAGATCTAGAGATCTAAATTCTTGATGAATCTAGGACAACATTTTATAGATAATAACATGTCAAGAGAAATTTCCGATATTCGAATGAAATATTCGTTCGATGCCTGACAAAGATTTGAAATTGGAAGCCTATGAAAAATTTCAGATCTTTAGTACGTTAGCAGTCTTACCTGATCATCTGGCACCAGCTGAGAAAATACAGCACTTGAATCCTTAAACTTTTGTTGCATGAAATCGGCAAAATTCAAAACAGTCATTTATGATTTTATGACAGTATGGGTCTAATCTAGAGTCTATAAGTATTGCAAGTTATTATTTTGTTCATATTCTCTTGAGTTTCGATAATAATAATAATCCACACCTTGAAGCTTTAAACTTTCCTGATATGCCGATCCTGCACCTCTGGTAGAAAACCACAAACTGACCTGAATGCTGGAAACCGAAACAGTTAAATAAGGGTGATCCTTTGGAGAGAGGACCAATGAAAATAATCATTATATGCTTGACGTCATCCACGGTGACCCTATTTGGAAGTCGGAATCCTTCGGAGAACATTTCATTGTCAGTGACTCATCTGTTTTGAGCGCAAAAGTAGGTTAACGGCAGAAGTAAACAGCTCATAACAGACTTAAGACTCTGCTTATCTTTTTCTCGCGGAATACTGAAAAATGAAAAATGGTTAAACAAAAGGGAATTTACTTCTTAAAGGTAAGCAAGCTTTTACAAGAGAGTTGTCTGAAAGGATTTTTTTTTCCGCCCTGTTCGATTGTTTTGAACATCGTTACGGCGGCGTCACTTAGAAGGTTTGCAAGGTCGTGCCAAAACGAGGCGGCTGGCAGTTTGATGTCATAACTTGTTTACGAAAACATGGCAAGGTTCCCCGGAAGTCAGTTCAATATCTGTAACAAAACTCAACACAATTTTTTTGTACTTCCTACCGGCACCTACGTACTGCTGTTTGCGAAAAACAAAGTATCGGCAGTTTTTAATCTAAAAAACCAACAGAAAGTCAAAGAAAAGTCAATTGAACAAGAGATGTGAACTACTTTAAAAGCCACGAAATGAAATTTATTTTAAAACATACCGGTACTCTCGTTTTGTGCTCTCTCTCTCTCTCTCTCTCTCTCTCTCTCTCTCTCTCTCTCTCTCTCTCTCTCTCTCTCACTCCAATTCTTCTTTTCTCTACCCCTCTACTCTTTATCATTTTTCTGAGATTCTTTTTCTCTCTTCTTCTCCTCCATTTCTGTGTGTCTCTGTCTCAATGAATATTTCATATGTCTGGGAATATGTATCTATGTAGTCATGTCTGCCTGTCTGCACCCCTCTCCCTCTCTCACTAAGTCTCTGTTAATGTCAATAAGTCTTTTGGTTGACTTTCAACAATATCAAATATCCGTAGAATAACAACAACAACAACAACAACAACAACAATAATAATAATAATAATAATAATAATAATAATAATAATAATAATAATAATAATAATAATAATAATAATAATAATAATAATAATAATTTCTGTAATTATGATAAAGTGGAAACCAGTATCTAAGGAATGCTCAATAACAACAATAAAAGCGCTTGATTACAATAATTTCATTATTAGTGATTATGATCGTGACGATGATATTGTTTTTGTTCATGATAATGAAGATGACTATATTATTTTTATGTTGATAGGTGATGATGATAAGGATTATAAACTCCAAGTAAGAGCAATTGGTTCATTTCTTTCTTTTCTATTATTATTATTATTATTATTATTTTTTTTTTTTTTTTTTTTTTTTGTAAATAAATAAAATAGAAGTAGGCACTTTACTTCAACGATATTTTACTCTTGCGAGATGAAGAGAGAGAGAGAGAGAGAGAGAGAGAGAGAGAGAGAGAGAGAGAGAGAGAGAGAGAGAGAGAGAGAGAGAGAGAGAGAGAGATAGAACTGACAAGACAGAACAACCACAGACCTCAACACAAACATTTCAATATGGCGCTTAGAAAAAAAAATGACTTATCAGCATATCATTCTACAGACTGACAAAACAAGTATGAAAAAAACAACATGTGAATGCAAACGAGGATTGGGTTACAAACTATGGAGATACATAATGTGCACATTTGGTACATTCATTCACAGTTATAATGAGAAGACTGGCAGATAGCTTAATACTGAATCTTTAACTCTCCTGAATCTCATGTGAAAATCTAAGAATTATCAAATAATAGATGAATAAGTATTTAACATATACATCTATAATGAGAGGTTTATTGATAGCTTTGATATACTGATTAGTTAACAGAGTGATCGATTGATTGATTGAATGGTTAGAGAAAGATAGATATATCGATAGCGTTAGAAAAAAAAACAACAACGAATAATTCGTCAGTCATTATAACTACCGGTGCATAATTATATTTTGAAAGCACTATCTTATTCTACACACTAGGCCTACATTTAGGAGATGAAGCTTTCAGAATACTTTATCCAGTTAATGTAAAAATATAATAATTATCAACATATAGATATATACGTATATTGATAGACATATAAGTGAATAGATAGACAGATATATAGATTTATAAGTGGATAGAGAGATGGGTTGATGGAGGGAATGACAGAGAGAGAAAAATAGATGGATCGATGAAGGTAGAGAGAGAAAAAGTTGACGGCTTATCACTTTTCCTAAAGTATTAAATTTTAAATCCACCAAATTTCTATAAAATTTGACGCGCTGAATCTTTCTATATCCTGACTGATTGATAGATAGATAGTTTGAAGATAAGTTGGAATAATTGATAAGATATAAAGATAGATAGATTGATTGACAGATAGATAAATGAATTATTAGATGGATAGAGACATGAGTTGATGAGTGGAATGACAGACACAGAAAGATAGATTAGATGGAGCCATGGGGTTAGAGAGAAAAAAGAGGAAAAGTTTACAAGAATGATTATATTTTGCTGTTTTTGAAGCACTTACCTTACATAATTTGAAGAGATGAATCTTTCAATTTTCTAGACCAAAATTAATGTAAAGATCTAAGAAATATGAGCAGTAAATTTCAGCGTTTTGTTTTTTTAATTCAGTCTTTTCTCCTTCTCATCTTCACGCAGGAGGGAAAAAAAATAACAACACAATTCACAGACGAAATAAAAGCTACCACTTTACCGGCTTATCAAATTGTTTTGGCTTGCACTATCAGTAACACTATCAACATTGACCAACTTTCAATGTCTTATTCTAGATCTAGATCTAGACCTTCGGTTGAAATGAGCGCGGCTTACACCTTTGTGGTCAACGTATAAAACCGCAAATATCCAGCTGATACTGGTGATACAGGCAATGTGATGATTGTGATCCAGATGACCTATTTTCCATTTTACTACGACTACGAGTTGTCGCCCACGTAGCTTGACTTTCATTCATGGAGGAGGCAGCGCAAGTGGGGCGAAACGCAAAGATTGCGACATGCGCTTTCGTGTGGCTAACGCCTAGAACTGAAGGCCTACTCAAGAAAAGGGATGAGACATTTAGTGGGCTGTAAATTTCTTAGGTATTGCTTCATCGGAAATGCATGCTCTTTACATTTCACCTGAAAGCACCAAGATTGCTTTGAAAGAAAAGAAACAATGGTCTGTGCATGTTACGAAACCAGGGCTATCACGCCAACACTATGGGCGTGTCTACGATTATAAATGGTGCCTTACCAATAGATTTATTACTGACGAAATTTCCGTACCAAATTGAATCAGAAAAAACACTCTGATCCTTGGTCAACCATGAGAGTGATGAAAATCTAATTTTTATTGCAGAATTTAATGTTAAGTTGATTGATCAAGGTTAAAAAAAAACTTGTATTTTTTCTTCTTTAAAAATGGGATAATGGGGGAAATGTGTGCCTGCGTTGTATAAGATCGGTGAAAATCTAAAAAAAAAATCAGGTTCTGTGACGCGAGATGGGTCAGTCGGTAGAGCATTCGATCGACAAGTAACCGATTATGGGTTTTACCCCTGCCTATCACCTGGCCTGACGGAAAGTCGTCGTGTCCGTATTGAATTCTGAGTGAAACGGAGGGAACATCAAGTTTCTCAAAGAACACGGACGTTAAAACTGAGTGAAGAACATTCAGACTCCACAGGTTGCTAGAACATTAGGATACGAGATTCATTAGAAAATATGAGAACTCTATAGAAAAAATTAATGCCATTTCCAGTAGACTTTAAATCAACTAATTGTCATTTAAAAAAAATTTTTTTTTTCTTTTACAAGCAGTTACTGTCGATAGGTAATCCCACAGATAATTTTCGTCCACTCCTTGAACCGAAAACAACTTCTTGGATAACTGTAACTTCCGAGTTAACAACCAACCAACCACTGTTAAACCAAGACCATTAAAAACAAAACTAGCATCAATTTTCTCCTCTATAACTTACTCAGGTTTAACAAAAAATCGGTTTAAACCCAAAGATTACTTGCATTTTTTTTAAACATGCATTCTTTATAGAGGAGGTGGGGGCTCTCAAAATAAATTAAGAAATAGATTTATCAAATTCAATAGGAAGCTAGACTTTATCAATTTTATCGTTACAGGGACAAATCGCGTTTTTTTTTTTTTTTTTGGGTTTTTTTTTTTAAAATAGGCGCAGCATGTTTATCTTGGCCCAGTTTCATTAATATAATAATGATAGTAAAAATAAAAAAACAACAAAACAACCTAAAACAATAACAACAACAAACAACCCAAAACAACCAGCTGATTGAAAAAAAAAAACAAGCTCTCTCTCTCTCTCTCTCTCTCTCTCTCTCTCTCTCTCTCTCTCTCTCTCTCTCTCTCTCTCTCTCTCTCTCTCTCTCTCCGAACAGCTGGTGGCCCTTCAAGAATTCTTCACTTCGCAGCAACCCCTCGTCCTGTTGACGAGGCAACCCACATGCCTTCACTGCGTGATCTCCGCGAAGCGAAAAACCGATATCGATTGAATTTATTGAGGTCGAAAGGGAGGGAATCCATGACATCATTTTACTATATTTAGACGGGTATCCTGAGGATGTGATGACTCATGCTGAGTTGGCTTAAGCCACCTGTATCAAGGGGAGACCACTTTGGACCGGCCAAACCGAAGAAATCCAGTGCAAAGAGGTGGCCGCGGGGCAGCCACTAAAACAGCCTTGGGTGACCCCAATGATCTTCTATAAATAGAGCCGGAGAGAAATCGATAAGTGACCTTAGTAATCCTTGTTTTCCTTGATCACGAGGAAAATCAATACTATCATAATGAATGTCATGCAGAGTTCATAGTTGTTGGAAATATCTTGACTCATGCAATCTAATAATAATCTGTTGAATAAGGGTAGTAGTACAGGTAACAGTTACAGTAGGTCAACAAGCAGTAATAATTATTATTATAGTAAAAATAGTAAAAAAGTTAACAGCTGTTGTAATAGCAGAAGCTTTTCATGAAGTAATAGTAGGATTAGTGGTACTAGTAGTAGTTGTAGAAGTTGTAGTAGTAGTAGTAGTAGTAGTAGTAGTAGCAGCAGCAGCAGCAGTAGTAGTAGTAGTAGTAGTAGTAGTAGCAGTAGTAGTAGTAGTAGCAGTAGTAGTAATAGTAGAAGTAATAGTAGTAGTAGTAGTAGTAGTAGTAGTAGTAGTAGTAGTAGTAGTAGTAGTAGTAGCAGTAGCAGTAGCAGCAGCAGCAGCAGTAGTAGTAGTAGTAGTAGTAGTAGTAGTAGTAGTAGTAGTAGTAGTAGTAGTAGTAGTAGTAGTAGTAGTAGTAGTAAGTGTGGCATGCTCAGTAGATACAAAACAGAAGTGATAGTTGAAGCAGTGGTTATAGAGGCTGATCGAGTGAAGAAGCATAAAGATTTTGTAAGAGGTTATATAACTTTTTGTCCTATCCTGTCAATATCTTCACATCTCAGAGGACTTGCACTTTGATCTTTATAAAAAACTAAATATTTCAACTATTGAATTGGGCAATACTGATGAAGGGAAAACCCGTTCCTCGCCTAAAAAGAATTTAAAAAAAAATAAATAAATAAAGGAACGAAAGGTTCTCCCTGACTCAGCAATGTGCTTTCAATCAAACTGTTTTTTTCCATCACATAGAGTGTGTGAAAAGTTTTTTTTTTCCCAAAGCGTAAGAAGAGGTCGGATCAGAGTGACCTTGTCTAGGTTACACAAGGCCTGTCTTATGCATTACGGCCAATGACCTTGCTAGATCCAACTCTTTGGCAGACATGATTGAAGTAGGCCTACAATTATCATTTCTTTTGACGTTCAAGAACACTTTTCCTGAAGGCGAAAAGTTTCTCACTTCTACGTAAAAGTTCTGATTGAACGGTAAGACATATACTGACTGTATGGAGATAGTGTGTAGTTAGTACTTCTTGCACTATGATAATGCAAAAAAAAAAAAAGCTTACGATAAGCTCAAGGCCGACTGCATTGCACCTTCAGTTGTAAGCAATATTACATGTCAGATCAAGTTGTTGCATGGGACCGATCGATTATTAAAGCCTTTAAACACCCTCTCTCTAACTCTCTTTTAGTCACGCTCTCTCTCTCTCCCTCTCTCTCTCTCTCTCTCTCTCTCTCTCTCTCTGACTCTCTTTTAGTCATTACCTCTCTGTGACTCTCTTTGAGTCTCTTTCTCTTCCCCCCCTTTCTCTCTCTTTCTCTGAGCCACTCTCCCCCCTCTCTCTCCCCTCTCCCTTCCTCTTTCTCTCTCTCTCTCTCTCTCTCTCTCTCTCTCTCTCTCTCTCTCTCTCTCCCTCTCTCTCTTTTCAACTTCACCCCACATTTCTCTCCCAATGCCAACTCTCTCTTCAGCAGTACCCAGAATACATTTTTTTCCCTTTCATTAAAAAGTTGTACTAACCGTACTAGTTGGGTAAGGCCGCTCACCATAGGCTGTACACAATAATTTGGCCTGTACAATGTTGTACAGACTATCTAGGATTGACATGCTTATAACGCGTTTAAAAGCTTTTCAAGGATATAAAAAATGTGCTGTCATGACCAGCAGGTCGTTGGCCCGTGTGTAGGTTCATTGCCCCTTGTGGATCCCGTACACACCGAGAGAGAGAGAGAGAGAGAGAGAGAGAGAGAGAGAGAGAGAGAGAGAGAGAGAGAGAGAGAGAGAGAGAGAGAGAGAGAGAGAGAGAGAGAGAGAGACAGAGAGAGAGAGACAGAGACAGAGAGAGAGAGACAGAGACAGAGACAGAGAGAGAGAGAGAGAGAGAGAGAGAGAGAGAGAGAGAGAGAGAGAGAGAGAGAGAGAGAGAGAGAGAGAGAGAGAGAGAGAGAGAGAGAGAGAGAGAGCAGTTAAACAAGAAACAGAGAATTTAGGGCAGTAATGAGAGTTCAAAAAACCCTAATTTGCAGAAAAGGTCAACAAAATACTGGAAGTTGAAAATTAACAACAGGAGCAGCATCAAAACAGCGGACATATTAGAAGTTGTAAGGTAGTAGTAGTAGTAGTAGTAGTAGTAGTAGTAGTAGTAGTAGTAGTAGTAGTAGTAGTAGTAGTAGTAGTAGTAGTAGTAGCAGCAGCAGCAACAGCAGCAGCAGTAGTAGCAGTAGTGATGGTGGTAGTCTTAGACGCTGTAGCAGTAGTTTGAAAAAAGAAAATAATAGGAGGATTGGAAGAAGAAGAAGAAGAAGAAGAAGAAGAAGAAGAAGAAGAAGAAGAAGAAGAAGAAGAAGAAGAAGAAGAAGAAGAAGAAGAAGGAAAAGGACAAGAAAAGGAAAAACGGTTAAAGAAATCATAGGCTGTTATAAAGATCGTTACCTGAAACGTGTAATGTTAATGGGTTATCAGGTTTTTGTGGGCCACCAATGAAATGCAAAAAAAATATGGAAAAACTACTCTGGATTACATGATTTTACGTCGGCAAATTTTTAAATCCCAAAAATGTTTTACGGATTTGACATCTTAAAATCCTATTTAAACCCTATTAAGCATGCGAGACAAAGTAAGCTAGTAGACCTTTTAACTCGCCTTACAAATCTGTGGTCGTTTTTAATTCGAAACGAACACGTTTATTTTGATCTTTAAATCCCTTGGTTGGAATAGGTTGGACCGTCGAAACTAGATCTAGCTCTAGGAAGTTATCCTATTATCTTTAGATCTCAAGAGTGATCTAGATGTACATCTAATTTAGATCTAAATACGTGATCTAGACTGCCCATCAATGTAAAAAATAAATACTCTTAATCTATCTAGATCTATTTAGATCTAAAAAAAAAAAAAAGAGTTTGAGAAAGAAGAGCATATTAAGTCGATCTCATAAATTAAAAAAATAATTATGTTCTTTAACTAAATTTTGTGTTTAGAATTAGAACTACCAAAATATCTAGAATCTAGGTAAAGATGGAGAGGTGGAAGCATATAATTTTATCAAAATCATGTTAGTAAAAGGAGAGATATCAAGACCATTTATAAGCCTCTTTAAATACACACACGCATCCCAGCCTCGGAAAATAGACACCAGGGTCTCGTTTGTAGAACGGGGTTTTCAGCTTCTGTTATATAAAGACGAAAATATTTTTGAAAATTGATTGTTAATTATAATAAAAGATCGTTTTTGATCGTCGTCCTTTTTTTTTTTTACTTTTCACTGGATACACATAGGGTCCATCCTTCGGGAAACCCTAAACGGTCGCATGATTATGCATAATAATTCTGCCAGACACCTTCACGTGATATCGTAAAGATAGAATAAATGAGTTCCATAATATTTTAGTTTTATTTAACATCTTATTTGGCTTCTCTATAGAATGCCGTATTCAATGGCTTGATAATGAAATCTAATGAATGAGAGCATGCGCAGAATTTAGGCGTCCCCCCTAAATGTGACGGGTCATATAACGATGTGATAACATTAACAATCAGATACGTGACTATGAAAACAAGTGAAACGTCACGAGCTATGATGAAACCTTTAATTGTTCTATTTAACGTTACCTGAATCTGGGAAATCCTCCTTCTAATTATAGAATATTGATTGTATAATTATTTTGCACAATCATCTTCCTCTTTTTCAAGATATTCCTTTGCCCTGGGGTGGAGACAGATAGGAGGGAAAAAGGGTTGGGGGGGGGGGAAAGATAAAGATAGAGAGAAGGAGAGAGAGAGGGCGAGAGAGAGAGAGAGAGAGAGAGAGAGAGAGAGAAGAGTATGTATCTGTATAAAATTATAATTATTAACCTTTCTTTTTAAACTTAAGCGACACCATTCTATGAAGAGAGCAAAACAAAGAAAGCCTTGATTCATAATGACGCACCATATTTAGTTATCAAACATTCAAAAACTGATGGTGCGTGAATTTTATACCTCTGTCAGATAGACAGATAGATAAATAGAGAGTTGGAGGTAAAGGGCGAGGGATGCATATTTATTGATATAAAAATAGATAAACAGATAGATAGAGACACGCAGAGAGAGAAACAGAGAAAGAGAGAGAGAGAGAGAGAGAGAGAGAGAGAGAGAGAGAGAGAGAGAGAGAGAGAGAGAGAGAGAGAGAGAGAGAGAGAGAGAGAGAGAGAAGAGGGGAAGAGGCTGTCAGATCTCTGATAAAGTTTAATTGATTTGCCGACAATAGTTGTAAATTTGTTTGGTTTCTTTTAGGCAAGGTTAACTTTTGTTCTAATTATATGCGTAGGTCAAAACCAAATACATACACATATTATATATATATTTGATTATTTAATAATGTTGTAAAAAGAAAAAAAAAAGACATGAGAGAATTACAATCGTCCAGCCGTTTTATTCATTAGGGGAGGCGACAATCCTATAACAAGGTATTAAGCTTATCAATTTTAAGCTGTAGACTTACCTTTTCTTCGCTGAAATTTGGTGAGAGTCATGACAGAGAGTGAGATTTCTGCTGCCACACCCTGTCACGAAAATGAATTATTGATACTGGCTCTAGCTATATTGTAATTTCATCTAAGTCTCAGAGCCTTATGCTGGGAAGAAGTTATGGTTTACAACATATAACTCTGATTAAGATATAACAATTTTGAGGATTATGGCT
>JAWDGP010002483.1:152500-235000 GCA_033675545.1 Elysia crispata | reverse complement strand
GAAAAGGTACTGTTTAAAAAATTCCCCGAAAATCTCAGGCGAATTTCAACTGGTAAAACTACTCTATAGGTCAATTTCATAATCATTAACCGTAAAAAATAAAAAGCATTTTACAGAGCCGCCGGTGGTAATCGGTTTTTGTTTTTTTTTCGGGTTTTTTATTTATTTTTTTGTTTCATTTTCGTTTTTCAAACACGTGGCGTCCTACTTGAGTGACCCGGATACCGGATACGATTACTCTGTTCCGCGTTCATCATCTGAGTATTTTTTGTCAGGTTCGATCGTGACTTACAGATCTAGTTCGTGATATATATGTATATATATATATATATATATATATACGAGATCTAGTTCGTAATATATAATATATATATATATATATATATATATATATATATATATATATATATATATATATATATATATATATATATATAGTTGTTCCGATCAACAAAGCGGGCCAGATTCGCGAGTTTTTATTTTCTTTTTTACTTTCTTTCTTTCTTTTTTTTTTCTCTCTTCGCTAGAGAAATTCCGTGATGCTCAAAGCGTAGCAGAAAACGATACGGCCATTCACTTCCTGATCATAGGTCCTCTCTGTCAGAAGTCCCTCGAAGACTTTTAGCCAATAGAATAAGGAGATTTGCGATGTTACGATTTGCAAGCTCCGCAAAAGTTGAAGTGTATTTTAATGACTGCATTTTTTCCCCTTCCTTTTTTTTGTTTGTATACCTTCAGCAACCACGCCATACGTGTTAACGTTCGTTTCTCTCTACATTCTCCCATAATGCGGTGTTGATATCTGGGCTTGTCTTTCCCGTAGTGTAAGCTTGAGATGTGTAGGAGATTTCCACTGCAGATCTCAGTCCTGTATGCTTCGATTAATGTGAGGGCTCATGAGCTTGAATGCTGCCCCCCCCCCCTGCTAAGTGGAGATAATAAATTAATGTTGATTAAGATAGGACAGTGACAAATCATGGATACTACTGCTGCTGCTGCTGCTGCTGCTGCTACTACTACTACTACTACTACTACTACTAAATCCTGAGGAGCCTTCCTGAACGGAAAGTTGACTAATGTCAAACTTGAGTTGAGAGAGAGAGAGTCAACCTTGAGTTGAGAGAGAGAGAGAGAGAGAGAGAGGGGGGGGAGACAGGAAGAGAGAGAACGACTGGGAGAGAGAGAGGGGGAGAGAGAGAGAGAGGGAGGGAGAGAGAGAGAGGGGGGGGAGACAGGATGAGAGAGAAAGGCTGGGAGAGAGAGAGGGAGAGAGAGAGAGAAAAAGACTGAGAGAGATAAAGAGAAAGAGAGATAGAGAGAGAGAGAGAGAGAGAGAGAGAGAGAGAGAGAGAGAGAGAGAGAGAGAGAGAGAGAGAGAGAGAGAGAGAGAGAGAGAGAGAGTTAGGTATGCATCAACAGATTTTTTTATATTTTTTTTTCTTATCTCGTGAATACTCTTTGATGGACAAACGAAAAATCTTGGGTGTATTATATAAGACTTCTTCTAGTAATGCATTTCACAACTTTATTTGACAGTTAGGTGTGTAACGTTTTAAATGCGTACGAAGACAGTTAAGCTTGTTTGTAATGAAGGAAAACACAAAATTTCTACACCCACATTTTCTTCTTTCTTGCTAATAATTTTATCATCTCTCAATGGGAGTATCTAGAAAATGAAGTAAAGATGAGTACATTCCTGGAAACAACATCCTGGTTCATATCATGCATAACATCCGGATTGAGCAGAATCGCTTTACATTCAAAGACCTTCACCAATAGGAGGTGATCTTTCCTGAAGCGGAAGAGTTTTCACTCGAGGAAAAGGAAGTAATAGAAAAAAGAAAGGCAAGTCAAGTCAAAAACTGTAGCTAGCGCGTGTTACGACTTCACGTTCCATCATTCAACCTGCTGTTTACCTTTGTAGGTTAATGCATCAATCAGGATAACGTGTGGGGTGTGGGAACTTATTATACCGCTGCAGACAAAGGAATGATTGGCTGAACCAAAACGGATTCAGGAACCAATTTAATTCTTATTTAGAACGAGAAAAGCAAGTCATGCAGCAATAAGCTTGTTGTTGTTTTTGTTGTTGTTGTTCTTGATAATGATATTGAAGTTGTTGGTTAAGATATTTTCTGTCCAAGCTAAGACGCTCTATGTCCTATTCTGCATATAAGCCAAAACCAGGTCTAGTAAAGTGAAGCTGAAAATAATGACGCTTTCAACTCACAGACGGTGGAAAACAGGAGTAGAAGAAGAAGAAGAAGAAGTAGTAGTAGTAGTAGTAGTAGTAGTAGTAGTAGTAGTAGTAGTAGTAGTAGTAGTAGTAGTAGTAGTAGTAGTAGTAGTAGTAGTAGTAGTAGTAGTAGTAGTAGTAGTAGTAGTAGTAGTAGTAGTAGTAGTAGTAGTAGTAGTAGTAGTAGTAGTAGTAGTAGTAGTAGTAGTAGTAGTAGTGGTAGTAGTGGTAGTAGTAGTAGTAGTAGTAGTAGTAGTAGTAGTAGTAGGAGGAGGAGGAGGAGGAGGAGGAAAAGGAGAAGCAGCAGCAGCAGTAGTAGTAGTAATGGTAGTAGTGGTAGTAGTAGTAGTAGTAGTAGTAGTAGTAGTAGTAGTAGTAGTAGTAGTAGTAGTAGTAGTAGTAGTAGTAGTAGTAGTAGTAGTAGTAGTAGTAGTAGTAGTAGTAGTAGTAGTAGTAGTAGTAGTAGTAGTAGTAGTAGTAGTAGTAGTAGTATTTGAAGAAGAAGAAGAAGAAGAAGAAGAAGAAGAAGAAGAAGAAGAAGAAGAAGAAGAAGAAGAAGAAGAAGAAGAAGAAACTGAAAAAAGAAGACGAAAAATAGGAGAGAGAGAGAGAGAGGGAGAGAGAGAGAGAGAGAGAGAGAGAGAGAGAGAGAGAGAGAGAGAGAGAGAGAGAGAGAGAGAGAGAGAATGAGCAGTTGCAATAAAACCAGCCACAGGGGACAGAATATAGAGTAATGATTCACTTCAAAGGCTTGTTTTTACTCTGTGGAATTTCATTTTCCTTATTAGCTGTGGGTGTAGAAATGTTGTTAAATGTCTCGTTGTTCTTTGTCTTAATTACAAAGTACCTCATTTTCCTACCAAAAAAAAAAAAAAATAATGTTCAGGCCTAACATTTAATTAAATTTTGTACTACATATTATTATAATACACCAAATATTTTCGTTTCTTTATCAAAGAACTGTCACGGTCTAAGATAAATATATATAAAAAAAAAGCATTGAGAGCTAACAACTCAATGACTCAAGTTTGACATTGGTCAACGTTCCGTTTAGGAAGGCTCCTCTGGATTTCGGTCGGAATTTCGTTGCTAAGCTAGAGAAACGGATAGACGCATCTCTAAGTCCATATTTCGAATTCTTCTAAGGCAAGCATCTTTGTTCATTGGTTATTTTCACTCAAAGTCTATTCTTCAAAGCACAACTCAATATTTAAATCTCTAGCTCCTTCTATTTCTCCCTAATTAGGGAACAGGATAATCGGAGTGACGTCATTCGGGAAGAACAAAGTCGGCGACTGTCAAAGAAGGAAAAAAAAAAAAAAAAAAAATTAATGGTTGACTAAGTGGCCCAAAGTTTAAGTAAGTGTCTTGCTGACTGGGATGGGAAGAGGAGATCTAGTTATTTTGAGTGAGGAAGAGGAAGATCGACGGAAGGAAGAGGAGGAGGAGAATGGGGAAGAGGGGAGAAAAAAATGAAAAAGAAGAAGTAGTAGAAGCAGTAGTAGTAGTAGTAGTAGTAGTAGTAGTAGTAGTAGTAGTAGTAGTAGTAGTAGTAGTAGTAGTAGTAGTAGTAGTAGTAGTAGTAGAAGCAGTAGAAGCAGTAGAAGCAGTAGTAGTAGTAGTAGTAGTAGTAGTAGTAGTAGTAGTAGTAGTAGTAGTAGTAGTAGTAGTAGTAGTAGTAGTAGTAGTAGTAGTAGTAGTAGAAAGAGAGAGAGAGAGGGAGAGAGAGAGAGAGAGAGAGAGAGAGAGAGAGAGAGAGAGAGAGAGAGAGAGAGAGAGAGAGAGAGAGAGAGAGAGAGGGGGGGGAGAGCAAGGGAGGGAGTAGGGAGAAGAGAAAAGGTGGAGGAATGAAAGAACATAAAGATAAGAGATCGCGTGTGTGAGTATGTGAGACAGGAAAACACGGACAAACAATCAGGCAAACAGGCGATCGAAAGTTTGATAGACAGAGAGACAGAGACAGACAAACAGTCCGGACAAGGAGTTTCATAAAAACTGTTACTTCTTCGTGAGGTACAAGCGCAAGTCAAGACCAGCAGGTCACATTAATCTGTCTACGACTCAAAAAAAGTTCTACACCCTCAGCCCGCACTTCAGACACTCGACTGCTCGCTTTCACAATCTTAATGATTGCTCAACGGATTAAGTGACACGTAGTGGACTCTGTCCTTGACAGGAGCATCATTTTAGACAAGCCTAGGTCCTCCGACACACCCCTACAAGCTCCACTACACACATCAGTCCTAGTTGAAATGCAGGTTTAACGTATCATTGACAAAGACAGCAACCTACATCTCTCCATAAATGCCATTCTTTTGTCCTACACAATAATAATGATGGTTCACGCCTATTATTTTGCACCCCTTATGCGCGGATTTTTTTTTACAACCTAAGTGGCGCGCAAAGTTGCGTTGATTTCTCTACTGTCTCTTGCATGTAAGAGTTTACGCCGTGTCCTTACGCAAGCGCACTCACCCCGACCGTGGGCCGAGACAAGGAACGACTCTGGGGAAAGTTCAGTGGCACCCGTTAATTGAGATTGGCTTATTTAAAGAGAAAACATACCGCCTTTATTCAGAGAGGGTGGAAAAGATAAGGAGGGGGTGGGGAGAGGGGGAGTAGGCAAGTATCACTGAATTTCAAGTCGCAGCAGAGGGAAGATTTCTCTTTAGGTGGTAAGAGGAGATGTCTTATTTCGTAAGCTTGTAACTTGATTGAGATTTGCTAATTTGAAGGGAACGCATACCATATTAGAGAGGGTGAAAAAGTGGGGAGGACGAGACAAGAACCACTGAATTTAAAGTCGCAGCAGAGAGAAGATTTCTCTTTAGGTGGTAGAAGGGGGTGTTTTATTTCGTAAGTTTGGATTTTGATTTAAAAATAGTCAGCTGGACTCAAGTCACCAAAAAAAATGCATTCTATATTGGGTAAGTTGAAATTCATGCGGGGGGAAAAATGGAAAAGAGCGATGAAGCAGATCCTGAAAACACCCACTCTATCTGTTTTCCTCTAGACGTTCGAAAGGATGTCGGTTTACGTTAAAAAGACACGGAATGAATGAAACAAAATGAGCCATACACTTCAGAGATTCCCTGCAGACAACTCACACATGACCCTAATGACCCCGGTAGTCTGTAAACCTTCTCAGAGTGACTAAATTGTTTTGGAGGGATTTCTGTTTACCAATATTCGCAGCACTAGGTTGATTTATCTCCTTAGGAGCCATGGCTCCCTGGAAAATTCCAGGATCCGCCCGTGGGAAAGAGCAGGAAGTACCGACCAGTGCGTGAGATACTCAGATAGACTGGGTAGATCGATGAACTCACGTCAGATTCACTCGATAAGACAGAGTTTTTCCTGCCGGTTATTCGGATGATCCTGTTTTGATATATAGAACCGGATCTGTAGAACCGACCAGTGCGTGAGATACTCACATAGACTCGCCACATTTCCTTCAGCTGAGGGATGATCGATAAACTCACGTCAGATTTACTCAAAAAGATACAGTTTTTCCACCATGCATTCGGAGAACGGTATCCTGTTTTGAAATATAGATCTACTATAGGACCGGTACTGAAAGATGTTCCAGGAAATCAAAATTTGCGTTTCAGATTTTATTTTTTATTGTTTCCTCCAGAAACATTTTCACAGAAACAAGATAATATGTCAATATGTTAATATTTTCGCAAAACAAGTGCTATTCATATACAAACAAAAGAACCAACCTATCTCAAGAAATCTTTTGAACAAAACAAAGGCCAGGGCGTGAATCAGCTTTTTAACCAATATATGAACAGGCAATGAAACCTGCAGGTCAGGACAAATTTGATCGTAAAACGCAGCTAAAAAAATCATAAAATCCTTATTCCGCAACAAAACAAATTATCACGTACGTATTAAAAATGCCTCTGATTGTTGGCCACATGTCTCGACTTCTAACAATGAAAAGCTTAGGTATGTTGACACAAAAACAACAAATCGCTAGACAAAATGTCGCTTTCAACATAGAATGGCTTGCAACGCACTTTCTGATTTTTTTTTTAATGAAGAGATTAAGAGTTTTATTGCTTAACCGGTCAAGAAAGTTGAACGGTTTGTTCCTTTCCAATTGTCACAAGCAACACAATGTATTGCCTGGGACTCTAGAGCGTGTAGCAGAACGGTGTTGCTAGCTGTTGGGACTCTAGAGCGTGTAGCAGAACGGTGTTGCTAGCTGTTGGGACTCTAGAGCGTGTAGCAGAACGGTGTTGCTAGCTGTTGGGACTCTAGAGCGTGTAGCAGAATGGTGTTGCTAGCTGTTGGGACTCTAGAGCGTGTAGCAGAATGGTGTTGCTAGCTGTTGGGACTCTAGAGCGTGTAGCAGAATGGTGTTGCTAGCTGTTGGGACTCTAGAGCGTGTAGCAGAATGGTGTTGCTAGCTGTTGGGACTCTAGAGCGTGTAGCAGAATGATATTGCTAGCTGTTGGGACTCTAGAGCGTGTAGCAGAATGGTGTTGCTAGCTGTTGGGACTCTAGAGCGTGTAGCAGAATGATGTTGCTAGCTGTTGGGACTCTAGAGCGTGTAGCAGAATGGTGTTGCTAGCTGTTGGGACTCTAGAGCGTGTAGCAGAATGGTGTTGCTAGCTGTTGGGACTCTAGAGCGTGTAGCAGAATGGTGTTGCTAGCTGTTTGGACTCTAGAGCGTGTAGCAGAATGATGTTGCTAGCTGTTGGGACTCTAGAGCGTGTAGCAGAATGGTGTTGCTAGCTGTTGGGACTCTAGAGCGTGTAGCAGAATGGTGTTGCTAGCTGTTGGGACTCTAGAGCGTGTAGCAGAATGATATTGCTAGCTGTTGGGACTCTAGAGCGTGTAGCAGAATGGTGTTGCTAGCTGTAAATTGCGTCGTGTGAACAACGCCTAAAGATATCTCCTCGCGGAATTTCATTTTTTACTAAGATTAGCATCAATATATTAATGTATCAAGAAGGTTTTGACCGAGTCTGTATGAGATGCGATGTATCGGAAAGTTTTACTATACCTGCATTGAAGTTTATGCTTTTGTTTTTTTCTTGTCTCTTGACATCATTGAAACTGTTAAGCCTGTATTACTGAACACGTTGTCATGCCAGATATACATGCGGTCTTTTAGAGCTCATCGCTTCTTATGCTTGAATCGTCACCTATGCACGTAAAAGTTTATAGACAATAATGAACCGGATATAGTAATAAAAAAAATTTATTTTAAATTTTTTATTTTCTTAATTAACATATCCGACTAATTTTAAACCAAACGACATGACATTAAACTCAAAGGATACTGTTAGATTTTCTTTATTCTCCTTTTTTATACCTGGTAGAAGAGGGGAGTTTTTACCTCTTAATTTGAATGACGCTTGCATTAACAATTTATGCATGATACTTTAACGTTAGTGAGGAGAAAGATCCAATTGATCGATATGGGTTAGGAAATTTTGTAATGATGAATTGCGTTGTAATTGGTATGGGGAAGCTATAAAATTAATAGAAGGTCAATCTGCCATGAATCATGTGAATTATTGTAAAACAAGGAAGAAAAGTCATGTTTAATGGCTTGATGAATGGATAAACGGAAACAAAAAATCAAGATGAAACAGTTAGTTATTAATAAAGTTCCGAGTTTCGATGCTGCTTAGGTTTTCCCGATAATTTTCCAGGATAGGGAAGAAGAAGGCGCATAAAACTCTGCATTAAAGATCGTGTCCCGGGCCGCTGCATTGCGCAACCTGGCGCTGAAACCCACCTAGATCTAGCGCTTAAAACTTCCGCCTTCTTCAAGTGTGATATTTCCAGGATGTTATTTCGAAATACACCTCGGTAAATAAATAATCTAGTCGCTCAACACATGGACCTAGGAAGTTGAGGCAATAATGCTATCTTTGGCGGCTTGATAACACTGGGTCTCTTAATTTATCTGCAGACTTAAAAAACCAGAATGTGTCGGAAAATGCTGTGTGTTTTTCCCTTTATACAGGATGCAGGCTGGCAAGGACAGAGGGTGCACTTGTCGATATCTTGACTTATCCTCTCTCCAACTTGTCTGTTGACCTTCACGTGAGAAAGGTGCAAAGCGGTGCTAGATCATTTAACGCCTCTTAGTTTCCTTAGCTTCCTAGACAGGATAATTTGAACGAAACTAGGAACTGACGTGATCACTCGAGACAACTGTATCACAATTCGTCACTATGTAATTCTGCCTGTAACTATGTAGGCTTATAAATCGTCCTGTATCTGTTATCTGTTGTTGACCTCTGCCTATTTACTCTTTGTCTATTTTTGTTATCTGTTGTTGACCTCTGCCTATTTACTCTTTGTCTGTTTCTGTTATCTGTTGTTGACCTCTGCCTATTTACTCTTTGTCTGTCTCTGTTATCTGTTGTTGACCTCTGCCTATTTACTCTTTGTCTGTATCTGACTTACACTTTCTTACTCTCTACTTATATACCTAGTCATTCTTTCCCTAAGTCTGAATACTTGTCTCAACTGTCTGTTGATCTGTCTATCCATTTATTCTACCTCTTTAGTATTTCTCTCTGTTAATTTCACCATAATTTATCTCTTTCTCGTTATTGCTTTTCAGCTATCTTTCTCTAAGGATGTCTAGCTATCTCTACTGTGTTTCCCTATCTTCCATCTCCCTCAGGATGTCTAGCTATCTCTACTGTGTTTCCCTATCTTCCATCTCCCTCAGGATGTCTAGCTATCTCTACTGTGTTTCCCTATCTTCCATCTCCCTCAGGATGTCTAGCTATCTCTACTGTGTTTCCCTATCTTCCATCTCCCTCAGGATGTCTAGCTATCTCTACTGTGTTTCCCTATCTTCCATCTCCCTCAGGATGTCTAGCTATCTCTACTGTGTTTCCCTATCTTCCATCTCCCTCAGGATGTCTAGCTATCTCTACTGTGTTTCCCTATCTTCCATCTCCCTCAGGATGTCTAGCTATCTCTACTGTGTTTCCCTATCTTCCATCTCCCTCAGGATGTCTAGCTATCTCTACTGTGTTTCCCTATCTTCCATCTCCCTCAGGATGTCTAGCTATCTCTACTGTGTTTCCCTATCTTCCATCTCCCTCAGGATGTCTAGCTATCTCTACTGTGTTTCCCTATCTTCCATCTCCCTCAGGATGTCTAGCTATCTCTACTGCGTTTCCCTATCTTCCATCTCCCTCAGGATGTCTAGCTATCTCTACTGCGTTTCCCTATCTTCCATCTCCCTCAGGATGTCTAGCTATCTCTACTGCGTTTCCCTATCTTCCATCTCCCTCAGGATGTCTAGCTATCTCTACTGCGTTTCCCTATCTTCCATCTCCCTCAGGATGTCTAGCTATCTCTACTGCGTTTCCCTATCTTCCATCTCCCTCAGGATGTCTAGCTATCTCTACTGCGTTTCCCTATCTTCCATCTCCCTCAGGATGTCTAGCTATCTCTACTGCGTTTCCCTATCTTCCATCTCCCTCAGGATGTCTAGCTATCTCTACTGCGTTTCCCTATCTTCCATCTCCCTCAGGATGTCTAGCTATCTCTACTGCGTTTCCCTATCTTCCATCTCCCTCAGGATGTCTAGCTATCTCTACTGCGTTTCCCCTATCTTCCATCTCCCTCAGGATGTCTAGCTATCTCTACTGCGTTTCCTATCTTCCATCTCCCTCAGGATGTCTAGCTATCTCTACTGCGTTTCCCTATCTTCCATCTCCCTCAGGATGTCTAGCTATCTCTACTGCGTTTCCCTATCTTCCATCTCCCTCAGGATGTCTAGCTATCTCTACTGCGTTTCCCTATCTTCCATCTCCCTCAGGATGTCTAGCTATCTCTACTGCGTTTCCCTATCTTCCATCTCCCTCAGGATGTCTAGCTATCTCTACTGCGTTTCCCTATCTTCCATCTCCCTCAGGATGTCTAGCTATCTCTACTGCGTTTCCCTATCTTCCATCTCCCTCGTTCTTCCCTTCTCCTCCTGTCTCCGTAATTTAATTTCTTCTGACCTCTCCCCCCCCTCTCTCCACCTCCCTTCCCCCCCACCCTCTCTCTCTCTCTCTCTCTCTCTCTCTCTCTCTCTCTCTCTCTCTCTCTCTCTCTTTCTCTCACTCTATCCGTCGCACTTATGATCTAAATTTTAAAGAAAGGATATATTCGAAAAAAAAAAAGGCAGAGCGGTTGAAATATGTTTCTTCCGTCTAAATAATGAAAGCTTGACTGATCTTCCGGATTAAAAATTCTCTCTCTCTCTCTCTCTCTCTCTCTCTCTCTCTCTCTCTCTCTCTCTCTCTCTCTCTCTCTCTCTCTCTCTCTCTCTCTCTCTCTCTCTCTCTCTCGCTCGCTCTCTCTCTTTCGCTCTCTCTCTCTTTCTCTCCCTCTCTCTCTCTTATTCTCCCTATTTCTCTCCCTCTCTATCTATCTTTCTATCTATCTATCTCTCTAACTTCGCACCTACGATCTAAATTTGAGAGAAAGGAAACATTCGAAAGCAAAGAGAGACGGAAAAATAAGTTTTCCGCCGGCTAAATAATAAAAGCTTGACTGGTTTTCCAGAATATAAAATCTAATGCGAAGCGCACGTGCATCATTAACTATAAAAGAAATCTCAATCATTTATCAATAGGTGTATTGGAATATAATTGTCAAAAGGCCGGAACTATTTTTTTAATGTATTCAAACTACAGCCATCATAATATTATTTGGGTTGATCACTGGGCCGTGACAAAAATTTTCCGGTGCGTTTTGTCACGAGGCGCTTGGGTACAGGTCATACGGCACGGCATGCCATTACGTCACGCGGCAGAGAAATAAATTGTTTCACAAATTTACCAGTTAAAATAATGCTTCGAGAATGAAATATGATTCCAATTTGTGACTCAACAATTTTCTTTCTGGCAATGCAAGTTATGTTACGAGTTAGGAACCACTGTTTTTCTTATTTGGCATAATTATGTCTATGAGTTTTTATCTGGCACGGCTGAACGCTTCCGATTTTACTGATCAACGCATCTTTAACTTTGCCCTTTTTGGGGCGTTTTGAGAAAAGACACGACAGGAATACTGACAGTTATTTTCTATTTGGTAGAGTTTCTAAATTTGATATTTAGTAGTCAGGTGGTTCACTCTATTTCGCATTTTCATTATCGTTCCTTACTGAAGAAAATTATTTTTAATGGTTAAAAAAAAAAGGGCTGCAGCTTTTAAGATTTCAGAGCAGACGGGGAGAGGAAAAAGCTTTTTCTATAGAAGTGCTTTTAAAGTGCAGAGATGAAAGATAAAGTTACGGTAATCTGGATTTGTTTTAAAAAAAAAAAACTTAAACCGGCCAATTTATATGATAAGTAATAGTCTGCTGCTATTCTATTTCTAAACACTTTAATCGGTAATAGAGTCTTTTTTTTTGTGAGAAATATGAACAACTACTGCCAGAAAGAGAAAAGAAAGAAAGATAAAAAGGAAGAAGGACTAATTCATTGCAAATGAGGAAAAAAAAAAACAACAAAACAAAGCGTGAGCTTTTTCACAGAAACTTATCATATAACTCTTTTGAAGCAAAAGATGTAAAAGCAGTATGAAAAATAGTTTTGCCTATTTTACCATCGTACTTTGTAAGAAAGTTATTTTGTTTCTACACATCTCGATCTAGAACTTCCAAACAAGCTTAATATATTTGAGCCAGTCTCAAGAGGCCAGCATTAGTGGTGATGGTTTATGACCTTAATGGAAGACCAAAACAAAACAAAACAAAACAAAAAAACAGTTAAAAATCAGTGTACTACAAACGCGTCTCTATACGTGACAAAGCTGATCCCTGAAGATTGACGGGACAAGAAGTTGATATAGCCTATCTACATCAAGGCGAAATGAAGCTTTCATCTCAACTTAGCAAGTAGATCCTCTCTAGGGGTTCGACATGAAGACAGAAATGGAGGTTAAACTCATTCTTCAACAGCGTTGGTTTCAAACCTGCGGTCAAAATAATCTTGCTGGGTGCTGATCTAAATATGTTACCTCCATACCACCAGCGTTTGATATTTTAAGAATATTTCTCATGGTCTTGGGACTGCCTTTTACGGCCTGTTTCTGCAAGCGCGTCCAAATAGTGCTAATTTAGCAGATCACCAGTGAACCGTGGTCACAGCTGCATTCACAAAACTGAATCTAAATACGTAAGAATTATGACGCGCGGAATTCCTGAATTTTAACAATCAAGTATTTAATTCAGCATTTCAATTGGTCCATTTAGGCCTTATACGTCATATTCAGCATCAGGCTACAGCGTCTCTACGTCATAACTTATGGTTTGTGGATCGTGGTCAGACATCAGGGTTTTTTGTTTTTTTTTCATTTTCTCTGCCATCTCCCCCCCAATTTTTTTTCTTTCTTAAAACAGTGGCTGAATGCCATTTGCTATCGAATTACTCTCAAATCTAAATCATGCAAGAAAATAAAGAAGTTTACACCTCTCTAACAAAACTAGGGGAAAAAGGGGGGGGAGGGGGGAGAGAGGAATGATATTCAGATTACCTCTAACCTTGCCCATTATTATTATTTTTTAAATTCCAACAATTTCTAGTCTCTCATTAATTTTTTTTTTTAATGAAGAGCCGAATCCGCAACTAAGAAAATGAGAATAGTTTAGTAGAATCAGCTCGTCAAGGACGTTGTTGTTTGAGCTGTAGGTAGGTCTTATCTCAGGTGGCTTGGCCCGACCGACTGACAGCTGGCGTGTTGAGGGGGAGGGGGTGTTAGGCACCGTATCAGAGTACTCTAAGCCTTTATAGCAGGACTGCTCAGTTGACTCCGTTCACATGTCAAAAAACTGTGGACGTAAAACCAAGGGCTCGGTTGATTTGGGATAAACCCTGTCGCTGGGTCCTACATACTAGATCTAGCTGTCCTCGGAATACTGAGTGGCATTTCTTGCTATTTCATGGACCAGAAAGGTTTCTCTTTCTAGGTCACATTTGTCTTAATCTCTTACCAAGGAGGTCACATTTGTCTTAATCTCTTACCAAGGAGGTCACATTTGTCTTAATCTCTTACCAAGGAGATCACATTTGTCTTAATCTCTTACCAAGGAGGTCACATTTGTCTTAATCTCTTACCAAGGAGGTCACATTTGTCTTAATCTCTTACCAAGGAGGTCACATTTGTCTTAATCTCTTACCAAGGACACGGTATCCCAGGCAGAGGGATGAAGGAAGTACAAAAAAAAAAAAAAAAAAATTGGGAATTTCTTATCTAACGGGTCATGGTAGAAAATTCCACGAAGGAATTTTTTTCCCTTACAAAGGTTAATTAATTATCTAGAAATAAGATTGGTGAGAAAATCTTGTTTAAAAAAAAATTAAAAAAAAAAATTAGATCCTGTCAAACATTCATTAATTATCATTAAGCCATGCGTAGCTACGTATTCCTACAGCTTTAGACACTTTTTCACGGGAATTCATCGGTTCCTAATAAGTGATTAGAAAGAAATTATAATGGATTTGAAAAAATACAGAATAAGCTAAATTCCCATAGTTATAAGGAAATGTCCGTGACACTAAGGAGGGTCGCTCTCCATGGAAAGATTTATTTGGGAAACTACAGAGGGTGATAGCCACCTGGCCAAGAAAACAGCATGCACCGACCGGCACTTTGGAAGAACGCTTGTCTTGATTAATTTTGTTGAGTCTCTCTGCAACGCCGGGTTCAAGACCGAGATAGGGTTACCATCTATTGGCTTTGCAGCCCATGGTCTTTCGATGTTGTTGTTGTTGTTGCTATTATTATTATTATTATTATTATTATTATTATTATTATTATTATTATTATTATTATTATTATTATTATTATTATTATTGTTGTTGTTATCATCATCATCATCAACATCACCATCATCATCCTCATCATCCTCCTCCTCCTTCTCATCATCATCATCATCATCATTCTCATCATTAATATTAAACGATAGCAAGGAAAAGAGGTGGCGCGATGACTGAAGCCATCAGAAAAAAAAGTTCAGATTTTGAGATCATTAGAATTAGGAAGATTGAGGATAAAGCCTGATAATTTTAATGCCGCTGGTACACAATATCTGAATAAAATTAAATTGTGAATGAATTCGACACTTGTGGATAGCGCTTTACCCTAGACAGTGGCAAACTCCGACCCCTTCAATTTAATTTAAAAAAAAAAAAAAAAAAAAAAAAAAGAAAAAAGAAGAAGAAGAAGAAAAAGCTTTCAAAGAGCGTTGTTATCTTTAAATTTTACATCGATATAAAACTTACAACTAAATCCAATGATATAATATGAATGTTAAAGAGAGAGAGAGAGAGAGAGAGAGAGAGAGAGAGAGAGAGAGAGAGAGAGAGAGAGAGAGAGAGAGAGAGAGAGAGAGAGAGAGAGAGAGAGAGAGAGAGAGAGAGAGAGAAAAGAAAATGTGTCTAACAGTGTGCTTTATTTTTGTTCTGCGAAATATGCAGGAGGATCTTCTGTTTTGTGGGGAAAGCAAAAGCGGTCCTGACATTCCGAGTTAACATTGAATTGGTAGAAATGTAAGATACAACCCCTGCCTGTTCCTGAGAAATACTATCACAGGTAACGACTGTGGCTTGACAGTACACGAGCTCGCTGGGGTAACAGAGCGAAGCGAGCAGGACGCAGACTACACAATGTCTGACGGCGTGCAATTCTGCTTACATTCAATTTCCTAGATAACATCTCAATAACTTGGACCAGGGATCTCCAAACTTTCTCAATGTAAGAGCCACATTATATATTTTCCATATTTATGGAGGGCCGAAAGACAAAAAAAATAATAATCAGTGCCAGTCGTAGGATAATTATTTTTTCAAGACCACCTCACAGGGATTTGTTCGATGGGCCGGATGTGATCCACTGACTTAGACGAATCTAAATCTATCAGTGTTGGCATGGTATTAAAGAGAGTATAAGATTTTCCAAATGGTATGGCACAACATGACTACATACTTTCGCCTTGAATGAAGAGCTTGAGAATAAGAGTGTTTGTTAATTTCACGAGGCTTAATTTCATATCTTTTATTCCAAACAAATCTCAGACTAGTTTGCCGAGGCGAAAGACCGTAAAAATAACGGCCGAGGCAACCCTAAGTTTTTTGTTTTTTTTCTTCGTTTTCTTCAATTTTGTTTTTAATAATGAAGAAGATTAAGTCTTATCGGATAAAAAAGGAGGCTTGGTCGCGAATTGTGCAATAATTTAATTTAAAATTTCTTTTCGTGTAGAGATATGAAGTTCAATGCATTGTCTATTAATTTTATTATCAGTTTATAGATAACTTGCTAAGTCAGCATTACTCACACAGTGTACAAAACAATCAGGTATTTCCTGAGCACAATTCATTATTGTATTCTATAAATGAATCATAGATATAATTATTAACTCATTATTGTATTCTATAAATACATAATTGATAAGTATTTTTCAAAGACAATGATAGATTATATACCGTATCGGGCTCTCTTGATAAAAGCGAACAAAGCAGTTTTAAAAAATGCAAACTGTCACAACCCAAACAAGATAAACCGCACATTTTTTTTTGCATACGCAGCACTAACGTTATCACAAGGCGCTGAAAAACAAGGGGTGTTTTCTGACCTACTTAATTCAAGCACCCGTGTTCACAAAAACAATTTACGTCACGGCTACGCAAGTCGCGGTTGATGTTTGTTCTTTCAAAGTGAGGCCCGCTTTCGATCAAAGAGAGAATGTTGTTGCATCTGCCCATCTAGATCTATCATCCAGCATTTCCTATCTCAGTACTTGATGAAAAAAAAAAAAAAGAAAGAAAGAAGAAAAACAAACTAAGCATTAATATAGTTAGAAGTTTCATGTGAGGAAGGAAGAGGGTACGTGACATCACCACATTTTACTTGTCAAAATAGTATTATTGACTATTGAAATAAATTCACGACGTCTGCCCAGTCTATTTGCCGATGTGCCTGGTTTATTTATTTATTTATTTATTCATCTTTATTGTTCATTTTGCGTTTCTGCGTCAATCTTTTGTAACAAAGAGGCAACCAAACAAAGGCAGAGATTGAAATAGATGATACTAGACTCACAGACTAAAATAATGCTCAGCTAGATCTAGGATTCTTAAGGAACAAATAGCTGATTATGAAATAGACAGAATAGATGCAGCAAGCACAGCAGAACCCACATAATATACTTATGATTTATTATAAAATCCAGGCTGGCTAACCACTTTATTCGTACCATCGAATTTAATTTGTCTGTTCCATTGTGTTAAGGCCTTTCGTCCTATGCGTCGGCCTTAAATTAGATCTAGATTTATTATTGCTTCTGTTATTTAACCTGCCACTCTCTTCCTCTGTCTGTCTAGCCCTCGCTTTCTCTCTCCTTCCCAGCCTGTCTATAAAAAGCAATATCTCTCTCCATTTCTGTCTTGCCTCTCTTCTCCCTTCTTGGCATGCAGTAGACCTGCACAACAACAACAACAACAACAACAACAACAACAACAAAACACTCGAAGTTAATTTAAAGGGCCGGGCAGATAACTGAGGAAAACATACGAACACGTTTCCAATCTGGTCAAGAGTAATTCAAAGACCTCGATAAGCAATGCATTACTGAAGAGATGGAACGGCAATATGCCACCTGGCAAGTTGGCTTAAATCAATCACAAGCTAAAACCGAATAATTTGATCAACCCAGGAAGCCACTTGATGTCGTAGTAGAAGTAGTGGTAAATGTGTCAATACCAAAAATGAAAACAAAAATATATATAAATAATAAAAAACAACCAAAGGTTAGCTTGATAAAAATAATAATATTGTAACGAATTTCTGATCATCAGATTCAAGCGCAAACATTCTCTCTCTCTCTCTCTCTCTCTCTCTCTCTCTCTCTCTCTCTCTCTCTCTCTCTCTCTATCTATCTATCTATCTATCTATCTATATATATACGACCTTTAGATAAATGGCAATAATAACAGAGTCATCAATAACAACAGAAGCAAGAATGACAAAAAAAGAATAGCAGCAACAACAATAACAAAAGTATTAACAAAAAGTGGACCAACTGCATTAAGAAACAAATAATGTTTCCACAGTTATTGTTCGGATAGGAAAAAACAAACTGCTAATCAATACGACATAACACCCACGCAAACTACATTCCTTTGTCTTAATCATCTCCGACATGTGACTTTACCCGCGCACCCGCGGTCATATGAAAAATCAATATATGCCAGACAGACTGTGAACCTTACAACGTAAACACCACAAAAAAATTGAAGGGCAGCCGCATAGCTAGATCTACGTCAGTAACAAAGACATAGTACTCTGATACGTCATTACAGTTTCCTACTATCATTTTTCATAGCCTATTCATTGCACTTTGAAGTGGGGGCGTCGCCGTTATCAGGGCGTCAAATTTTTTACAGTAACGTGTTTTCTTACCTACTTTAAGGTGGAGCTGTTATTCAAGCAAAGCAGTAATTTTATCGGGTGATTTACATGTACGTCATGTTTACCGCATAGATGAGAGAAGCTGATTGGTGGAACAATAGGGAGATCCACGGCCAACGTGACATAGACTGCACCATCTGTGCGATCGACTGATAACAGCTTGTTATTCTTAATCACTAGAATCATGTTTGTCAGTTGTGGGTGGTTAAATCAGCTCGATTTTTCGTAAACATCACAACGAAGCAATAACATGTTATCTACGGCTATTGTTTTTTGTCCTTTTATTGTAATATCCAAATAAATCATTCTATTTTATCTTTCGTTGTTGATTTGTTTTCTTTTTCGTTCTTCTCTGTTGTTGGTGTCGTTCTCCTCCTCCCTCTCCGCCTTTTTCTTCTCTCTCTCTCTCTCTCTCTCTCTCTCTCTCTCTCTCTCTCTCTCCCCCCCCCCCCCAATCTCTTCTTCCTCCTCTTTGTTGCTGATGCGATTGTTGTCGATTGTATCTCTTCTTCTTCACCTCCTCCTCCTCCCCCATTTACCCATACTTATCTTTTACACATCCAGTTGCTCAGTGTACAAGTTAACGCCCTGAATCCCTTTACCTACTCACTATTGTCATTTTTCGTTTGAAATAATTTTACAAACGATAATCTAAAATTGAATAATATATAATCAAATATTAAAACCCATTGGGACAAGAAATCCCTGCAGAGGATAATGTCTCATGGTCTGAACCAAACGTGTCTGACCCAGATTTGCTCAAGGCCAATGCCCCCTAAACTCAATTCTAGATCTAAAACGCGAAAGGCCTAATAACTAAAGGCGTCTCGTCCAAAGGGCATCGACCACACGCTGTTCACGCCAGCAAACAATGCCATGTGGTTCACAGCAAAAAAACTCTGCTCACTGGATATAAATACTCGCAACTGTTGAGCAAAACAATTTTTTTTTTTTTTTTTTTTTACTTATACATACATTCAGGCTTTTAAAGGCATGACTTCAAGTTGGTAGACCAGATTAAGATCGATCGGTATGTTTTATTAATCAGTTCTATTAATTTTTATGATGATGACTGAACTCGTGGTCGTTGCTCTGATGTTCGTGTTGTTGATGATGATGATGATGATGATGATGATGATGATGATGATGATAAGTTGACAACAACGTTGACGTTTATGACGATGATGACAAGGAACATAGTATAAAATAAAGGAGAGAAAGTCGCGGTCAGAAAGGAAAGTGACCATATCATGATTAAATATCATTATAACCTTAAACATTTATGAAGACAATGATAGTGATTTTGATTACGTTACCCTAAAAATCACGATAAAGTTCAATTCAGTGAAAAAGGAGGTAAGTGAAAAGACCAATAATTATAAAAGCGGACTTGGGAGGCTTTGTTCGCGAACCCCTCCCACACCTTCGAAACTTTGAAGGCGTCTACAGCATTCATGCCGCTAGGTAAAATCATAAAAAAAATCAACGCAAATTGCTTTCCTCAATTCCCCCAAAATGCTTTGTTTCGTCAACAACGGCTAACTTACGAGCATCAGTTTCACGCGCCACAACGCAAGTCTTTCTCAATCGACTTGAGGTGCAGATCAACTTGCATGTTCTTAAATATTTATAACGCGAAAATTCAGAGCTTTTTAATAAGCGTTTAAAAGGATTAAAAAAAAAAACAGATTGGGGAAGAATAGAATATTTAGGTCGATTTCCTTTATTCCAAAAGAATTAAGTTTCTATCTATATTTTGTGTTTAGAATTAGAATTTCAAGATACCGGTATCTAGATTCTAGATAAAGATGGATATGTGGAGGCATGTATATGGGTCATGTAAGTTTAGCCTCTTTAAAAACACAAACGCAAATTGACACCGGTGTCCCAGGGTTTTCAGCTTTTAAGTAGACCTATATAATTATAAAGATGGTAGGGCAGACCGTTAGCATTTCTAAACGTTACTGTGGGTATGATTGAGGAAAAACAGGCCCTTCAGAGGAAGCTAACATTGTTTTTGCCGATGAAAACTTAAACAAGAGCAATAACATTAACAACAACAACAACAAAAACAACAACAACAACAGCAGCAACAACAAACAACAACAAAACAAATAAAATTTTGAAAGAAAAACCTCGATAGCTTAAAAAACAAAAAAACTTAAACAAAAACAAATAGAGTATCTCTGAAGAATAATGTCAAAATAATTAATCTGGTCAAGTGTTTTCAAATCTCTCCCAAGCAAAATACGTGCAAAAACAAAATTCTATAGCATCTTCGAAAAATAAATAAACCTAGGCCTTTGACCTAGGCTACAGAACGAACGAGAGCAATATCACCAGAGTAGGTCATTCCCCCGGAAGAGGTGTTTTCCGGCCTCGTTATAATAACAATCAGGCAATGACGCAACCAATAAGCGGCGCTCTTCTTGTTGTAAACAATTTGATGTAGGTCACCTCAGAGAATGTTATCGACCATACAAAACTGCGGTTAATATCTGATGACGATATAATTAAATGCAAAATACGAAAACGCCAAAAGCTAAAACTTCTAGATCTACTACAAAAAATGGAGCTCCACTACTAAAATCAAAACAAAAAGATAGCTTTAATGTAGATCTAGATCCGGTTGAATGCAGCTTCCATTTATCCATTCTAATTCTATGCGGTAAACAAGTTTATTTGGACATGCCTTAAGTATTTGTCCCGGTGCAGGTGTAAACAAGGTGCTAGGTCATGACAGTTGACTCGTTTTAGCTAACGATAAAGAAAGGCAGATCTGCTCTTGTTGTGAAGATCGATTTGTTACCATTTGTCAAATTAACGGTATTTTCATAACAACTTGAGGGCTCGTTGCAGCTGGGAGGGTAAACAGAACCCGGATACAGATACTTGCTCCAATTATCAATAATTTTAAGGATGTTGCTGTTGTTTATGTTTTGCAAATTCTTACGGGTGATTAACGTTAGGGAGGGGGCATATCGTTTAAAATAAAAATATGTTTGAAACCAAAATATTTTAAGCAGCATATTTAATGCTATTTCCTTGAATTTTTTTTTTCAAATTCCATGGAATCGAGTATGAACCGCTCCCACTGTCTCTTCTCCACTCCCGCCTCCCCAACCATGTGCATACCTTTTCCTCACACTTGTTATATCCCCGTACTCCTTGTCGTTGTCGTGTGGTGTGCTCCTCCTCCTCTTCCTCCTCCTACTATTACTATTACTACTGCTACTATTAGTACTACTACTACTACTACTACTACTACTACTACTACTACTACTACTACTACTACTACTACTACTACTACTACTGCTGCTGCTGCTGCTACTACTACTACTACTACTACTACTACTACTACTGCTGCTGCTGCTAGTACTACTACTACTACTATTACTACTACTACTACTACTACTACTACTACTACTACTACTACTACTACTACTACTACTACTACTACTAATAATAATAATAATAATAATAATAATAATACAGCTATAGCGACATGCACTGTCACAATTTTTGTTGCGATTTAATATCTTTTTGTTGCTGGTGCCTTGCTGATTGACAGAGGTACGGATGCCAATGCTGCTACTTGAGAAAAATGAGCATCTCTTCCCCCCCCCCCCCCTTTCCCCCTACCCTATTGATAATGATAGAGTGCTTCTGGTAGCATCAAAGTCATTTGACAATCTTACTTTTTTTTTTCTTTCAGTAAGAAGACTTTCTTTTGAATCGTCAAGCAATGAAGTCGGCCGACCACTGGTTCGTCATTGAAAACACAGCCAGCAAAGTTGTTTTAAGTCGATTTTTTGCATGGTTTCATGAATCGCTTGTGGAGAACACTGGTGCTATGTCCCTTGAGACTCCAAATTTGTCTCTAATCAGAGCTAGCAGTTTCCTCTGCTTCCAAACTAATTTTTCAATTTTCGAGAGCGGTAAAAACATGTCGCAAAACGTTTCATGATTTCGTGTGATGTCTCTCATCGACTACAATCATTGTAATCTATTATAATCTTAGAATTTTGATTATTGTTCAAGCATTTTGTTTTCTTTCAACTCGTAATACAAAGCTAATTGTTTAAAAAAAAAAAAAAAAACACCATGAAAACATCTTATCTCAATTAAGACTGTAATGTCCATATGGGTCTTCCTAATTTACAGCTTAAACAGTACAATCATTAGATTTATTATCTTGGATCTTGCATGGAACCGGTCCAGACACAATCGGTACCGGTATGGAAAGTCGGACAATTAACATTGGTGATATTATGCAAAGACAGGAAGAAAACAAGCAAAGAATAGAAAAACAATAACATAGGCCAGGAAGTTAACAAAAAAAAATATATCAAGCACATAAAGAATATTTTTTAGTTGCAACACTAACTGTTCTCAGTAGTTATGGACGTAAACAAGATTCTAATACGATTTGTGAACAAGAACAATTTGACTTTATTTTTGACTCTTACGTCAAAGAAAGGAAGAGAGGTCCCCCTGACCTAGATAAGTAAAGTCCGTGCTTGGGCAAGTTCTGCCGCGTGACTGACAAGCTGGCATCTACAAAGACGGAATCAACAAAACCATTAACAGCGCGTTGCTTCTGACGTCATGAATCTCATTATCCAGTCCGCAGAAAACAAAGTTCAAGCTAAGACAGACAGGGTATCCCAACCTAGATTTCTGTTTCATTTCCGGATCGTTCTGTTTCTTACCTCGCCCTTGTTCTAAAGCTAATAATGCTTCGAAGATTGGGTGGAAAAGAAGCCTTTTGTGATAAAGAAAGGTATAAATGTTCAAGCATCATATATACATTACTGGATGCATCTAAAAATGTCAAATATCTGCTTGTTATTTATCTGTGGTTCCACCGCTGTGTTTTGGCACATTGTGCAATAAAGCAATTATCTAGTCTACTTTTTTTCTTTTCTTTTTTTACAGAAACATGGTATTTTTGTTGAAAGAGAGCATAAACAATCTAATTTCCATTGGATATAAATAACTAAAAAGAAATAGATCTGCTTTTCATTTAACATTTTGTTCCACAGTATTGCTTTATATATATATATATATATATATATATATATATATATATATATATATATATATATATATTACGAAATAACATGACGCCTACAATTTAGAATCTAAATTTACTTTAGTCCATACTGATATTGCATTTTTTTTAAAAAAAGTCGAACTGCATAGACGTTATTTTTTTTCTTAATTGAATAATCTATGAGGACAAGACCACACGAAATATAATCTCAATCAACAATATAGAAGGCTTTTCGTATTCCTATTTCTAAAAAAAAATTCTTCCAACTGTATTATAGTGATTGGGATATATAATTGCTCATTGAAAATAATATTCTGGAGCATTTGTGCATAAAAACGGGCTTTTTGGGGGCTTTTTTGATCTCCTCATTCAATCCATGTAAAAGAAAAAGAATTGTTCTCGCGTAACCTTAATCTGCCTTAGCAAAGGATCTAAAGAACTAATCTCGCGTATTCATCGTGATATAGGAACAGGAATTCCAGTTGCTCGCAGAAGATCATCATCGTGATAGGCTTACTGCACACTATTATTGCCAAACCAATGCAGTGGCCTCTAACCAAAAAAAGCGGTTTAACAGTATAATATGCGCTTCATGAGAAACTTTAAAAAAAAAAAAAAAAAACAACAACAACACAGCTCAATTTCTCTGTAGAGCCTTTCCCCCCAACAAAATATGCAAGGGTTTAAAACAACAACAACAACACAACATTTTTTTAAAATCTGACTTAAGCATTCATCCAAAACATAGATCACCGCTATGCACTCCATACCTCGTCTAAATTAAGATGCCTTCTCTTCCTCTCTCTCTCTCTCTCTCTCTCTCTCTCTCTCTCTCTCTCTCTCTCTCTCTCTCGCTGTCTGTCTCTCTGTCTGTCTGTCTGTCTGTCTGCCTGCCTGTCTGTCTGTCTCTCTTAAAATTTCAGATACCAAAGCTTTCTTCTTTACTTTATTATCTTCAATCTAATGTTGCAATTGTTATATTGATACGTCAGATATACATGTATACATTTCCTTTCGCTTTGTCCATTGAAACTACAAAGAATAGTAATATTTCACAGTAATAATACATATTACGGGTAATGAATTATATATATCTATATATATATCAATGAAAATCGCTACATGGAATGTCAGAACATTATATCAGGAAGGAAAAATAGAGAAAGTTATCAAAGAAATGGACAGAATGAATTTGAATATTGTAGGTCTTGCAGAAACCAGATGGACAGGAGCAGCAGTGGCCAAAGTAGACAACAAAGTTTTTATATTTTCAGGAGGAAGCACACATGAAAGAGGAGTAGGTATCTTATTTGATGAGTCAATAGAGAAAAGCCTGAAAAGTTGGTGTCCGGTCTCAGATAGAGTAGTGGTTGCTAAGTTTGCTGGGAAACCTTTAGACATGGGTTTAGTTCAGGTGTATGCACCTACATCAACAGCAGAAGAGGAAGAATTTGAACAATTCTATGAAGATCTAGATAAAGCCATGAAATGTTTGAAATCTCAGGACATAAAAATAGTCATGGGGGACTTTAATGCAAAGGTAGGATCAGAGAGAGTAGAAAATATCGTTGGACCCTGGGGCATTGATGAAGAAAATGAGCGAGGAGAGAGACTAATTGAATGGTGTAAAGAAAATGGCTTCATGATTTCAAACACTTGGTATAAAAACCATCCAAGAAGACAATGGACATGGATGAGCCCTGGAGACAGAACTAGGAATAAGATAGACTTCATACTTGTTCAAGACAGATTTAGAAACGCCATAAAAACATCAAAATCAATGCCAGGTGCAGATTGTGACAGTGATCATGTACCAGTTAAGTGCAAGCTTCAAGTCAAACTTGAGAAAATAAGGAAACCTAAAGCTCACTCAAAATTTCAAGTCGAACTACTCAAATCAGACCAGGAGATAAAGGAACACTTTTCTATTGATATTAAAAACAAGTTTGCTCTTCTTGATAGTATCACTGAAGCTGAAACAATTTGGGCTAATATCAAAGACTCAATCAATGAGGTAATGGAAACAAGAATACCAAAGAAAGCTAAAAAAGAACACAAGAAATGGATGAACTAATGGAAGAAAGAAGGAAATCTAAATCAGATCAGGTAAAATACAAAATGCTGAACAAGGAGGTGAAAAAGAAATGCAATGAGGCAAAAGAAAAATGGATAAATGAACAATGTCAAGAAATAGAGCAAAATCAACATTTAGACAGTAAATATATGCATTCAAAGATAAAGGAAGTAAGTGGAAAGAAGAGCTGCACCAGTACAAACTGCATTAAATCTAAAGACGGAACAGTGCTAATGGATAAAGAAGATGTTTTGAACAGATGGTCAGAATACATAGGGGAGCTTTTCAAAGACAATAGAGGAGAGAAACCTGCAATAAAGAAAAACACAGATGGCCCACCAATTTTAAAAGCAGAAGTAGAGGCAGCCATAAGGAAAATGACACGTGAGAAAGCTACAGGTCCCGATGGGATACCAATAGAAATAATTCTAGCTCTAGAAGAAATGGGTATAGGGATGACAACTAAACTTCTCAATGCAATTTATGATAGTGGAACAATCCCAGAAGACTTGGCAAAATCTGTATTTATAGCTTTGCCAAAAATTCCAGGTGCCACTGAGTGTGAGCTACATAGAACAATCAGTCTGATGAGCCACATTAACAAAGTTCTACTGAGAGTACTGATGCTTAGAATGCGCAAGAGCTTAAGACCAGAGATAGCTAAAACGCAATTTGGTTTTGTCCCTGACAAAGGAACTAGGAATGCAATATTCACATTATCAATGTTAATGGAAAGATGTATTGAAGTTCAAAAGGATCTTTACATATGCTTTATTGACTATTCTAAGGCTTTTGACAAGGTAAAGCATGAAAAGTTGTTTGAGATGCTGAATCAGCTAGATATTGACGGAAAAGACTTGAGGGTGCTTAGAAATCTCTATTGGGATCAAACTGCTGCGGTAAGGGTAGATGGAGAACTCAGTGAGTACACAAATATTAAAAGGGGGGTAAGACAAGGTTGTGTGATGTCGCCAGACCTGTTCAACTTGTACAGTGAAGTAATTTTAAGAAACTTGGATGAAAGTGAAGGACTCAAAGCGAATGGTGAAAATCTGAACAACCTAAGATATGCAG
This sequence comes from Elysia crispata, assembly GCA_033675545.1. Classification (NCBI taxonomy): domain Eukaryota; kingdom Metazoa; phylum Mollusca; class Gastropoda; family Plakobranchidae; genus Elysia; species Elysia crispata. The sequence goes on along the minus strand of JAWDGP010002483.1, from coordinate 209,110 downwards.
ATGATACTTCTCTATTAGCAGGATCGGAAGAGGATTTACAGGCTTCTAAATATTGTTGTAGAAGAGAGTGAAAAGCTGGGATTGTCTCTAAATGTAAAAAAGACTGAATGTATGGTAGTATCTAAGAAGAAAAACAACCCAGAATGCAAGCTTTTTAGCAAGGGAGAACAAATCAGGCAAGTACAGAAATTCAAATACCTAGGATATACATTGACATCTGACGGTAAATGCAGGACTGAAATTAAGAAGAGAATAGCCATTGCAAAGGCTTCTTTCCAAAAAATGAGCACCATTCTTAAAAATAGAAATATATCATTTTCAACCAAATTGAGGGTTTTGAAAACATATGTGTGGTCTATATTTTTATATGGATGCGAAACTTGGACAATAACTGCAGAAACCAAGAAAAATTTAGAGGCAGCGGAAATGTGGTTCTGCGGGAGAATGGTAAGAATATCATGGAAAGAAAAGAGGACAAATGAATCTATATTAGAAGAAACGAACCAAGAGAGATCCCTCATAAACACAATAAGGAAAAGGCAACTGAAATTTTTAGGACACATAATTATGTCGTCATAAGGGACTGGAATTTTTATCTCTTACAGGCAAGATAGAAGGTACAAGAAGCAGAGGTAGACAAAGGATTACATTTCTTGATAGCTTGAGCTCTTTTGTGACAGGAAACAACAAAGACAACATAGCCTTACTGCGGATGACGGAAAATGGGGACAGGCGGAGAATCATGATCGCCGATGTCTGTTCCAGACAGGGCATTTGAGATATATATATATATATATATATATATATATATATATATATATATATATATATACGTGTGTGTGCATATAAACATACTGAATTATATACATACTGAGTTACATATATAGCTTCTTTAATTCTGAATTAGTTTGCCTAGTACGCATACAACAAGATAACCGCAGGTCTTCACGAGTATCTGTCAAACCTCTTGTAGGAGGAGCATTGCTGAAAAGATGAAGTTGGAAAATTGGAATTACGCATCTGCAAACTGAACTTATAGGTTTGAGGGAGGACTTTCAACCAGCAACTAGAATCTAGCACAAGGCTAAAAAATGGGAGACAAGAAAAAGATCGGACAAGAAGAGAGGAGAAAGACAAAGGCGAGATTTTGGAGGAGAAAAGAAGAATAATTAAAAAAAGAGATGAAACAAATAAAAAGAGTGAAAAGGGAAATTCGGATCTTTGAATCGCAAAAGAAGATGAAGAGAAAATAACTTGAGAAATAGGCAATGATATCCTAAAAACTCTTGCCCTTATCTTCCGACATTTTTCACTTGTTTCACTCTTCATTTTATCCATCATAACCCTTAAATTAATAAGTAAGAAAAAACCAACAACAAGAATAGAATAGAAAACATCAAATGAATAAAATATATTAATTAACGTTAGTTGCGTGATTTTCTTCCGATCTAATCTAGAGCTAGTCGCGCGATTTTCATATCTGAGACGTTTTAATCTAGCCTCTCGTGAACTGATTTTAATTGGTAGAAAGCTCTTTTCTGAATTGGAGGTAATATTTGGTTCAGTCATATTTCCGCTATGCTTTCTGAGAACCTGAAGGAAATGCCACCGTAGCCGAGGCAAAGAAGTCAGTCCGAAATTCTATTTCTTTTCTTTAGGCTAACTTTAAATCGAGATATCAATGTAAAAACAGGAACCCCTTTATTCAAGCTTTTGCTTAAAACAGGGCTAGATTTAGATCACTGGATCTATATGTCCAGTGGAGATCCTAGAAATTAGGTTTAGATCTGGATCTTGCCTACATGAAAGAAAAAAAGTGTAGATGTAGATCTAGAATCTACTGTAGGTTAAACCAAAAAATCTGTGAGCAACAGTTTGCCGGTAGACACTGAATAATAGACAAAACAGTTTCCATTGCATTCATTGCTAAAATATCTTGATCTATGCTGATATAGAAAAGGGACTAATGCGAATGTTCAGTAATGGATTTTACCAATAAACAGTCTAGGTCAGTCATAATCACTAGGGCCTATAATATTTTAAACTAATAGTTTTACTAAAAATAGAATAAAAAAGAGAATGATAGAGTCCCCTCCGCTCAGCGTATCTGCAAGCAAGAAATCTAGGGTCACCAACACTCACATCACTACAGAGGCTGTAATGATATTGAAGATCAATGAGTTTTGTTTTGTGGGCTATTAAAAAAAATACAGACCCAGGGAATTTAAACTGTTTAAAGATACGCCCTGGTGAAAACTAACAATGACGAATGGCGAGTGCAAGGTGCATAACTCCAGTTTAGTAAAAGTTCATTTTTCATAAGTTAATTTAACAAAAACACTAAAAAAGGTACAAGCATGATTCAAATGCCAAACAATAGAAAAATGGACGCTCTTTTACTTGAAATAATTAGTTTAATGCAACACACAAAACATTATATGATATTTTAAAAAATCACAAAACGTCAATTTTTCGGAACTAATTTAAGATCCAAATTCAGTCATCGTCCGAAGAATCTAGAATTAGCTCATCATCTTCTCTATTCTCTACATGAATTCCATACAACTTGCATCATCTACTCCATCTCCGGCATCATCTACCTACAACTTTCCCTCTTTATTCAAGGGGTTACTAAGTTGTTAGAGCAATATGAAAGCTATTTAAAAAAAATTATAGAGCTGTTGAACCATGGTTGCAATTTTAGATCATAGGGCAATCCCTCAAACCCCCATTAAAAAAAAGATTAATATAGGCGTTAACCCCGTTAATCAGTTAAGGGGGATAAAGTAGTATTATATAGGTCACATTTTGTGCTGTGGCTCTTGGAGTAGAAGAGGCAACTGATTGAGAGTTTGCCCCTCACCTCAATCGTAATTCAAGGAGTCAGAACAGACTTTTTCTCTTTCTCCGTATTTTGCATTATATTGAAACAAATAGGAGACGAGCATGGCTTATGAACTATATATTATGTAATTATATTGTCTGTCTCTTTTTCTTTTCTGTGCAAAGAAGTTGTTGAAAATACAACTGAATAAATTGAAGCTCATCCTCAGCTTTACTATGAAAACTGACATGATGCTGAAAAAAAATTAAAATTAAAAGTATTTAAAATTAAAAAAAGAAAAGAAAACTAGACCACACATTTTCATTAGGAATGTAGCTTGCTACATGTATACACAAACAGAATGGACTTGAAGCATTCTTCAATTTGTTTGTTTTTGGCCATGCTACAATCACAAAATTTAACTTTATTTTAAAAACATTTTTCCAAAAGTATGTTTGTTTTGAAAATTCACAACTCTGTAGATCTAATCAACTGTGGGTTAATTGTTATATACAAGTTACTAGTAAGCATTCAATCAAAACTTTTATTTGTTTAGTAAGCAAATTTTACAAGTACAGGTTTGCAAAAAATGTCAATTTATCTAACTGGGATAAAAGATATATATGATGTCTAAGTAAGTGCTTTGAAAAACATTTATGCAAATGCCTAATTTTAGAATAAAAAAACCACTCTTCAATTTGTCGAGATCATTATTTTCTAAAAATTGAACATAAAGATCTTCACCTGCAAGACTTTATGCAAGCTTTTCGACCACAAAAAAACCCGGCATCAGCAGTTATTCAGAAGAATATCTGAAGACCCCCATATTCCTGAAGTTCAAATTAACAAAGTAATATATGCTCAGCGTAGAGAATATCAGCAATTACATGATTTTTTTATTCACTTTCTATATTACATATTTTGTCCTCGCAGAAAATGTTGCAAGTAGTTTGGAATATTATGAAATACATCTATGGGCTGCTCTACGCAGTCGTCCGTCCACTTAGACGTGTCGTGTGTAGGAGGAGGAAACTTTCAACCTCGGATGACATTGCCCTCACATCAGTAGCGACAGGAAATCTGAGACTGTCCACACCTCAGCAATATGGCGAAGAGCAGGAGGCAGATGTTAGTTTTCTTGATTTTGAAACAGTTTGTTTGATGCACTAGTTGGAAAAAATATAAAATCAGTATTTTCATGTACATAGCACATCTTTTATACTATGCATGCGGGGTACCATAACTATATAACTATATAAAGTGTAAATTATCAAAAAACTTTGGAGTATTACATAGTCATTGGTGTAGATTTTAAGCATCTTTAATCAGTTTAATAGAAGTTATAAAAACAATTTCCTTTCTAGCAATATGAGCATTCACATTTATCTGTCATGGCTGAAAACTATCATTCGTGGCCCAACAACAATACAGCTGTATTCTGCTAGTTGAAATCTTTAATTTTATCTCATTCTGTGCATTCATAAATAGCAGAGGAGGAATTTAAAAAAACAAAAAGCCACAACTATTTTCTTAGCGTAACTGAAAATAACTCTTGATGAAAATAGATTTAGGAAAAATGACCAAACGTATCATGGTAGTGAATAAAACAAAATGACAAATTATTTCAGGTGTCATTATATCAAATAGATTTCCTGTATGAAGAAAATTGTTTACCTTATCCTGGTACTTTGACTCCATTCATGATGAAACAATCTTGTTCCAGCTTGAGATGGAATCATGGGATGCTTGGGACAATCCCACCACAGGTGGTGGGGGTGGGGGTGACAGCAATACCCACCAGAATGGCTATCGTGGTAAGCCAAGTCTCGGTGTCTCCAGCATTCAGAATTACCACTACAATCAGCAGAGACAACAGCAGCAGCAGCAACAGCAAGCGGAGCCTGAACCAGACTTTTTTGGAGACATGACGCCCACTGTGAAGAAACAAACCAAGGTAAGCCAAGGGCTTTCAGCTTTCCTTCAAGGCAAAAATTGCCTTTAAATTACTTTTTCTATTACTCAGCGTGCATTTGTTTCTGATTTATTTGTATAAAGAACAGCCCTGTGGTTTACACTCATGAGCTCTTGATGACTGAATAAATCAGTGCAGTTGTAAAATTTGATTGAAAATCAGTGTGGTTGTAAATATTGTCTTAAATTGTAAAATTTGATTGAATGGCCTGTATTTTCATTTATAATTAAGTGACAAATTTTGTTTCCCCAAATTTTCCAATGCAATCCTCACTATTTTAGGGTAAAACTGATTACTAAGTCAAGGGCCTTAGCATGAGCTTACTTGCACTTTGACCAAACATTATCAAAACTGTTAAGAGAGACACAATTAATCATAGAAGAGACTTCAGAAAAAAAAATGAAATTAGAATGTATCGTTAAAATGTATATATATAAACCTTTTTTTGCACTACTCTTTTGTTCTTTCTCGCTGGCCTCTCCAGATTCTAATCAGGAAGAAAGAAGATGAAGCACCCAGCCACTCCATATCCAGTAGACTGGCTGCTGTGTCAGATGTTCCACTGGTGGTAAGTTTCAGTGAGAATCACTCCTCCCACCCTGGATAAGAGATCCACTGGAAGAGTCAGGCTTGTTTTGGAAGACACAGTTAACAGAATTTCAAGCCCTCTGAAGGAAAATCGCATTTTCCCAAGTGGTCGTCTTCCACAAAAATTTTTGCGACGTTGAACATATGAATATTTATCAGGAGTTTTACTAGAAACGAAGAATGTTCAGAAAACGTTTTGCTGCATAAAGTTTTGCTCTCCTGAAGTCTTATGAATTTTTAAGATGATTTTATCTAACTTTGTCTGTGTTAAGTTTTGAGTCCAAAAGCAAATTGTGTTCTACCAAGAAAACCAACAAACCAGCAAAATATATTCTTTCGAGAGAACAAGCAAAATATCTTCTACCAAGAGCACAAGCAAACAAGCAAAATATGTTCTACCAAGAGAACAAGCAAAAATATGTTCTACCAAGAGAACCAGCAAACAAGCAAAGTATGTTGTGCCATATTAACCAGTCAAATACAGATTCCTCAGATTCAACAGCTTTTACAGATTTCATGGAAAGGGGAAAATGATATTTTTTTAAATTTCATTTGTGTGCATGCTTTTTTAAAACGAGCTGCACCATGCTCTTCACCTTTTTTTTTTTAATCCCAGAACTTCTTCAGCCAAATATTTCACTCCCAAAAAGATTAACACTGATGTCTAACACAAGTTTGCCCGTGTCTCTCCCTGTTAATACTATAAACACGAAGTAGGTTGTGTATTAAAGCAACCACTAGATCTAGACTGAAATTTTACCTCTGCCATGACATTTAGTTTTATTCTGCAATTTTGCCTACCTTAAGTTCTGTCTTGACACCTGCTAAACTCTCCCTGTATAAGTTGCTGAGAGAGACTCAGGGCAAAGCAAATCACTTAGAGCTATTCAAGCTTCATTCAGTGCTGATATGCAGAAAAAGAAATTTGAATCTAAATGATTGTCTGTGTCATGTTTGGGTTATCTTCTGCTGGTTTCAGGAGACTCAGACTAGTGGTCTGGATAGACTGACTCGTGGAATCGGATTTCATCTAATTTATCCCGCCCTTGGCCAGAGAAAAATGATTGTCAGTGTGGAAGAGAAGACTTGAAAAGAACCAAAAAACAATCAAGTGTGAAAGAGAAGTAAAATGAATGAAAGAACAATCTCTGTCTCTTAATTCTTACTAAACATTGACCATGGCAGCCTTTTCCTCCCTGAGCTCATTGCTCACTCAGTGAGTTGTATATGAAAAATATGATTAGGCTGAAAGATGATTTTACTTCTGTCAAAAGATTTCCCCCCGCTTTTGTCAGAAGAGTAAATGCATCACTGATAAATATAATCGGAGGTTATATTAGTGAGCTTATGAAATATTCTAAGGTTATAATAATACTCTCTAATTCTCTCTTTCCTACTTTTAGGCTTATGGGACAATAACTATGCAAGTACTACCTCTATTGCTACTCTCTGTTGCTCTCCTTACCATAGTTTTGTATTTTTACGAGTCTGATGCTTTGGAGTGTTATGATTTCTACCTTTGGTCATATTCGCAGACATCAGAGCTTGAAGCTTGGGAAGAAGAAAATAACGCCTGGGAGAACGAGGAAGCTGCTGAGGATCTCACCTGGCAAGCAGAGGAGGCCATAAGAGAAACTAGGAGAAAAGAGAGGGCACAAAGAGTGGCACAGAACCAACGAAGAAAACAACAGCGGGAGCAAGAGAAAGGAAGGACAAACTCAGGAGGAGGAGGGGTCTCCATAGCTACCAGGGTGTCATGATCTTAAGTTGAGTGACTGTAAATAAGTCTTGCAGTGGGTAAAAGACACTAAGCAAATATGACCCTGACAGCAGCTCTGGAATCCACATGCAGCAGTCACTTCTATTTTCTGTTCTTTAACGTCATAGTTCTTGGGTGTTATGAAATGATCAAAAACTGATACTAACAAAAGCTTCGTGAGTGCTAGACTGTTCAGTTCAAATCCTTTTCATTTTTTTTAAAATCATAATCATACAAATTTATGCAAAGGAAAGACTTAGAATATGATGTAGACCTTGACAGCAAGAATGTTATTCGATCAGTTAAAGATATTAAAACCAAAGGCATGCTGCTTTATGCTCAATAAACAGTATACAATCATAGGGCTGAATAGGAAGAACCTATAACATTCGATTCATAACCTCTGTCACGGCACAGCGAGCCATGTCCACCTCATTTCCTCTGCCTTAATTTATGTTGTTAGGATTACCATTTCTGAGCTGGACTTCTGGCTGAGTGAAACAAACAGACCTGTCAAGTCGGTCTCTGGTTATTGTTCTTTCTAGAGAATAATATCCACTAGTACAGATGTGGGGCAGGCATAATGCGGATGGATTGCATTGTTTCTTAGATGCTTCCCAACAGTTGCTCTTGCCATGAAGAGAAAGTTTATTATAGTGTTGATAGTTTTTTAGGGTGTTAAATTGAAATGATCCCGAATTTAATAAGGAAGCTCAGATATGGCTTGTTTCAAAGACTCCACAAAAGTTTTTGGTTTAATGTGAAAATGCATTCCTCAGAGAAGAAAAAGTGGAAAAAGACAAGTATAGGAAAGTGATGTTCACTATGGGACAAGCTTTGGGTCAGAGAGTTTGAAAAAAAAAAGATGAACACAAGAATATAAATGTGCATGAGTTATCAGCTCATTTGGTGCCTGTACAGTCCATCAAAGTAACTGACAGATTGAAACAAAGTATTCTCAAACATGATTTCTTTTTTTTGGCGTGAATCTACTTCTGAAGAATAGGAATCGATTCCGTGTGCTCATATCAAAGAGTGAACTAGCTATACCAATAAATACAAACTTGAGACGGTTTGGTCTACTTTGAATCTTTCTTATGATCTCATGTCAGAAAAAGTTGGTGAACTCTCATTCTGATGACATCCTTTTGGCAACTATACAGCTTTATGGGTTCATTATGGGTGTCTCCGTCATGAACAATAATTACAGTTTATGGTAAAAATATGCATCACCTACCGACTTAAATATTATTCAATGTCATCGGTGCTGGGTATTGTTGCACTCCTGAGGAGCACATGATATAGCGGTGCAAGACTAGCTTAGTTCATATTAAGCAAAGATTCAATGTCATGGGTATGCCTGCTATCTGCCATACCATTGGTGTATTATTATTTTCTATGTTTGTACAGTCAGTTATTTATTTTTGAAATATTCTTTGAATAATCTTGCCTCCCAAAAGTTTTTCTGTATCTAGTATGGAGATAATGTGGGTGAACAAGGTATTGGCAAGAGACAAATTATTTATGAGTTTCCTAGTGCTCTTCATTCATGCTTTCTTATCTAGAGATAATTATATGAGAAGATTAAAGAGTGTCTCATGGTGATGTGTAAAGCTGCCTTCTAGGTACCATGAATTTTTATCTAGGCTTAGAGAAAGTAAGAGGTAAAGAAAAGTTTACATTGTTTACATCTGTGTCACAAACAAAAAAGTCAGTCATCAATTTTGGATAGCCTTGTCCTTTACAAATTGATTGCTTATAATACTAGCCTAGAATTCAACTTTTGTGCATGCTCACATTGGAACACAATATTAAAATTCTCTGAGAAATTTTCCCCGCTTAGGAAGAGTTAGGAATGCAAAATTTCAAGCGATTGATCTAGTATACTCTCTACCTCTAAATTATTGGTACATTTTGTAGAATATGTGTTTGTGAAAGTTAATTTAGATGTGCTGATTCATCAATTTTAGTTGAACAAAAATCTGAACTCTAGCTGCCTAATAGCTATGGTTCAAACTGATAGATCGGGATGAACATTTTTGTTGTACAAAATTTTAAAACTATTAGTTACCTCTATGTCTGAACATTTAAGTTCACATTTGAGATAGTTTCTGTCCTAGTTTATTTGTATACTGTAAGTATGTGACAAATGTATATGACGTACAAAACCAGTTCACCAGTTCACATACAAGAACCAAGCCACCAGACTAAATTACATCAAAGGCATATGGTTGCTTTGTAAATATATTTATGTACGTTGAAGAGCTGTTGATGAAAAATGATGAAGAACATTTAATATCTGTTCCGTTGCTTTGTATTCTTCTGGTCTGGTTTTCCAATATGTATTTTTCCCTGTCTGTCTGTCTCTCTCTCTCTTATTTTTTAATAAATTTTATTTTGTATTCAAATTGCTGATGTTGCAAACTTCTCTATTTCATGTGGATTTTATTTTTAAGCCATACACATTTTGTTGAGTAATATTTATGGTTTGAGAGGGGTGAGATTGAGGGGGAGGAAAGCACAAAAAGTGTTTGTCTGTGTGTGTGTGTGTGTGTGTGTGTGAGGGAGGGAAGGAAGTGTGCAGCAAAATAATGAGTATTAATGTGAAGCTTGCAAGAAAAAAAAACATTCAGCATTGAAATTAAAAATTTAATTGCTTTTCGTTTTTTTTGGTTTTAATACAGAATACAAGCTTGTTTTGTAAGTTTTCTGTCTGCATTTGATCTAACTCTGGGGTTTGAATGTCACCCGCTGATAACAGTAGGAATATCTTTTGGAGTTGGACCTGGTTTTAGTCTAGGGCTTTGCTTGATATCAATTTGCAGTTGACATGTTAAAAAAATCAAATCTAAGAGCAAGTCATCCAGCCCTAAGTACCATAAAGCTAGGTGCTAGATGGCTTTCGAGTTTGGATGTTGGATCAAAAACATGGAGGTTTTGCATTCAAATCTTGGCTTAGAAGATCTGATGATGTAATGAGATTTATCTAACCCACTCTGTCGTAAAGCTGTGTGAGAGCTTTATGGTTTCTGTGCCTGTGAAGGTTACAGTGACAGTGCTCTCAGTGGTTGCCTGAAGGGCTGAAAATAAACATTTGCTTTCCCCTGCTACATTCACCAGGTGCAGCCTTAAATAGGCATTCCCAATAGAAAGAGTGAAATTAAGATCCAAAGAGTTGCAAACAAAGGATGTTAAATTTAATTGTACTGGGAAAATTCTGAGTGTTAAAACTTGTTTCTGTTGCTTTGTTGTGGATTCTTTTGCATACTAAGCAATTTTGAAGATCTGTTGAATTTATTGAATTAATCTATGAATAAGATTTTGATCTATGTATGAAGTTGCTTACACTTTTTCATTTTTTTTTTGTCATCTCTGTAAACTAATTTGGCTTGATTCTGCTGGAAAAATATGATGGAGGAGGTTGGTGGAGACAGGACAGGATTTTACTATTTATGATAAGTTCATGTTTTTTCAACATTGCTGAAAAAAGATTTTTTTTTAGTACAATGGAAAATTTGCTCTTATGCTAAGAATTTAATTTATGCAATTTCCTTATAAAGCGAAAATAAAAAATTGATTTTTATGATTGTTGATTTAAACCAGATTCCTGGTTCAAATGATGGCATTTTAAAAAAAATTCCACTGGTGCTTGAGAGTAAGTTACAGCTTTGAAAATTATCTGTTTGCGATTTTGTTTTAGATTTTAACGTTTTTACAAGAGAAAATATGGTGCCATTTATACTATGAGCCTAGACAAAGAAAAAATTGTGGCACAAAGAATAACTTCATGCATTAAATTGCTAGTGTAAACTAAAATCATTTTTTATCTCATGTATTACCATATTTTTCTGGGCTAAAAGGTGTGAAAAAATATATTAAGTATGAAGTTCTCTTCTTTTTTTTTTAAAATTCAATTTCCCATTTATGACTAAAGTATCCTTTTGTATTTTGTATTTCATGTCAAGTCAATTGAACAACAAATGTATAAAACAACTCATCAGTTTTTAGATGTAGAAAGACAGAAATTGAATTTTTTTTTTTAATATATGTACTGATAAATTGGTGTAATTCAATCTAAACATGCAAAAAAGAGAATTCTGCAATTTTCACCTTGCGCTCGTGTCAACCTCGTGCTCTTTTATGTTGGAAGGAAAGATTACACATCAAGTTTAAACAGATGTGATAGATACAATTTGTAGAAAAAGAGACTTGGAATATGTGACTATGTCTAAATCATGTTTGTCCTTTTATTTCAACATGCTGGCAGGGGAAATAACTTAAAAAAATAAAGTTTTTCTTTGTAAAACATGCCTTTATTCCATTATTCCATTATTTTAATACAGAGAGTTATCTTAAAAAGATTCATAATGATAAAAATACATTTACAGTAGTGTTAATACTGTTAATGATGTCTGAGCTTAAAATAAAGAGTCCAAAAGAAAATATTGAGCCAATTATTGATTTTAGTTGCCATTTCAAAGCCTCTTTTGTAAGCTTTACTCAGAAAATTTAATTTTATTGTCAGCTTGAAGGCATATTAGCAGTATATAGGATTTGTTGGAACATAGCAGAAACAGCAATACTATTGAAACTTATACCTGCCCTCACATTACTGTATACTAAAAGTCTCTGAAAAAAAGTCACTCCTAAGGATATAAGGATGAGTTTAAACTTATGAAGGGCTGTAAGTATTTTTTTTTATTAAATTTATCAGAGTATGCAGGATTATCCGATTGTCTCCGTTGTATGGAAACATGACATACAAACCACCACTAGTTTGCAGAAACAGTCGCAACATTTGTTTGCTGATGAGCTTTTTACAATGTTCAGGCTAATTTTGGTGATAAATTATTAAAAATGGACAACTTTTTTTTCAAGAAAAGCATCTCAATCTTCTTTTTTTGTCAGATGGAAGTGTAAGAACTTATTCAGATTCAACAAAGCATAACAGCCAATTTGTGAAAATTCAAATACAGATTCTTAGTGTGATGACTAAAATAGTCACTGCAAACTTAGTAAATAATGTAGCCTATTAAGAACAGTTATCAATATTGACCAAAACAACTGCTTAATTAAGTGTTCACAACAAGCTTAAGGTGTTTCTTATAAACTTTTCTAAACATTATATGTTTATTATAACATTAACAAAATGCGTTGTTTTGACCAGTTTGTGGTCTGAGCTAAGTGTTGTTCCCGAATACGATTGTGCGTCTTTGATGGTGTGTTTTTGGTTTTGTTTGCAGATAATAAAATCTATTTGGTTGTAAATAGGCATAGGTTTGTTGTCTTTGTCTCTCCAGGATCCTACCCACGTTGTTATGTGTCTGCTAGCTTTCTTGAATGCAGTGTTTGTCAAAAACAATTTGTTTTTTTCACAAAATTGTACTAGGCTTTCTCCATTATCGTTTCGTGTCCCTTTTGAAAAACTACCTAGACTTGTTTCTCCTTCTTTCTTTTTTCCCACTTTTGAATTAAAGTCTCCTGCAAGTAAAATTAACGTGTCGTTTGTAAGAGAGTCATAAACAGTTTGCAGTGAATTATAGAGTTTATCTATTTCATCAGGGTTGTTTCTTGTCAATGCTGAAGTGGGGCCATAGATGTTAAGTAATGTTATTGATCTTATTCTGCCTTTCTGGTCAAAACAACGTTTCGACTTTCAAACGTCAACACATGGAGGCAAATAAAACAAAAGCCGATAAATGTCAATGTAAAAAGAAGCAGGTCACAACTGAGTTACGACACGGACACTGCAAACAACTATTCGGCACAGTTACGTGAGCTTTTACTTCAGAATGATCTAAACAGCAGCACACAAAAACAGTGGGAATTCGTCAAACAAGCAATAGAGACCACTGTATCAAAAACCATTGAAGAAATACCAAAACAAAAACAATACAGACTGTGGAATAAAGAAGTCAAAGACCTGTCAGAGAAACAAAAAGACTTAAGGATACAAATCCAAAACTGCAAACAGGAAGAAAAGATCAAAGAACTAAAGAAAGAAAGAAATTATGTTTTGCACAACATAAGAAGAAAAAATAGCGAAACCAAAGAAAAACATCTCGACCATTTAATACAAGAAATTGACAACTCTAAAAGCGATGGTGGTATGTTCAAGGCCATAAAAGTATTGAACAGAAAACAGTTTACAAATCCACAAGTTAATGATAAGGACGGGAAGAAAGTAACAAGCCCAACGGAAATCCAAAACATCATAACGAAACATTTTAAATCTAAATTCAGAGACGAACGTACAGAAGACATTCAGCCTTTTAGTGGGCAACCCCGTGCACTTAACAACCCAATCAGTGAAAAAGAAGTTAGACAAAGCATAAAACAGCTAAACAATGGACGCGCTCCTGGAGAAGATAATAAATATATGTAATGAATACCTTAAGTTCGCACCGGAAATTCTTGACAATCAAATCGCAATGATAATAAATAAGACATTCGAGAATCATGAAGATCTAGACATCAACAATGGAATCCTGGTAGCGCTACCCAAGCCAGGAAAACCAAAAGGACCACCACAAAATCTGCGCCCTGTTACGTTGTTGAACTCTTTAAGGAAAGTGCTTTCAACTATCGCTCTAACTAGAATAAGGCCTGCTGTGGAAAACTATATCTCTTGCAGTCAAAGTGGCTTCAGGCCTAACCGTAGTACGTCTGATGTAGTATGGGCCCACAGATGGATCTCAGCCAAGGTTCTCAATTATGCGGACATCGAAATAGACATCACAGGGATAGATATGTCTGCGGTATTTGACACAATTGACAGAAAACGGCTACTGCAATTATTGACAAATCTTGTCACGGAAGACGAAAAGCGAATAATACAATTCCCGCTGAGCAATACAACACTCAACGTCAAAATCAGCGGCGCCAACACTGAAGAACCCTTTCTCACAAACATAGGCACCCCTCAAGGAGACAGCCTAAGTCCAGTACTTTTCATCATCTATCTTGAACAAGCACTGAAAAATGTGAGATCAACGCTAGACAGCCCATCAAACACAACAGAGGCACATCTTCCTAATGAGATAGCATATGCTGACGACATAAACTTTATTGGCAACAAACCAGTGAATGTGAAAAAAAATAGAAGAAATACCCAAAGTTCACAAACTCAAAGTCAATGTAGACAAAACGGAGCACACCTCAGTAAGAAAACATTCAGAGGAATGGAAAATATCAAAGAAAGTGGGTTCACTGCTTGGCAGTAAAGAAGACATAGAACACAGAAAACACCTATCAAACATAGCATTGAACAAGATGGAACAGATATGGCACAAAGCGGACAAAACCAAGCAGCGCACAAGAATTAAGCTATATAACACCTTAGTGAGGTCAGTTCTGTTATACAATTGCGGCACATGGGCACTGACCAAAACAGACGAAGAAAAGTTGGACTCTTTCCATCGAAAGCAGCTGCGCAGGGTTCTGGGAATTCGATACCCAACAAAAATTTCAAATAAGTCCCTCTACAAAAAATGTGAACAAACCCCAATTTCTTTGGAAGTGTTGCAAGCAAGGTGGAGGCTGTTCGGTCATGTACTTAGGCGAGAACCATCGATCCCTGCCAACAAAGCTATGGCATTCTATTTCCACGACAATGCCAAGCGAGCCATCACAAAAAGACCTGGAAACAATAAGAAAGATTGCAAAAAGAAGACAAGAATGGACTACCTTCACCGCAGACATAAAGAAGGCTGCCGAAGCTGAGAGGTCGGACGACACTCCTAGCGGAAGGCCTTAATAATATAAAATAAAATAACAAAATGCACCTTGGCCTAACCTTACCTTAATATATAATATGTTTTTGTTTATTTTCATCTGAGAGTGTCAGTGAAACCATGTCAGCAACATCGATGTATGTACAGCCCCTGCAGGACCTGAAGATATATTTCCAAGATGGTGTCTAGGTTAAGGCTATTGGTTTTATCTCTGTAGTGAGGTCTAGCTTTTCTTCACTTTATTTGTTGCAGCTTTTGCTTTTTCAAGAAGGAAAAGCTAAATCTGGTGGCATAACTAACACATCTGACTTTGCCAAAAGCAGAGAGCCTAGCCTATTGTTCCCCATAGAACCCCTAAACTCACGTCTTGTTTTTCCTTACTTGGAGTCGTGAAGTTCAGCTATCTGGAACCAGTGTTGAACAGTTGACATTTCTAACAGATGTTGGAAATTGTCTAGCATGAAGTTGGTGAACTCTTTTTCAAGGTTGTCTGTAGCTTCAGAGACTAATTCATTGTCCTCTGTGAGCAGCTTCACTGGAAACTTTTAAAATATCTCACCAATGAGAAAGATGCCTCTTGGTTTTTCAGCACATCTGCTACTGGAGTATGGACCAACTTCATCCTCAAGGGGGAAATTTGCAAGTAGCCACATGCTCTCACGCAGTATTTCTTAATAGCAGTGAAGAACGTGATAAGATTTTCTCCCTCTAAGTATCCTTCCACAGCATCAATGGTGCGGCTGCCTAGATTATGTCCTCATCATCCTTGTGGTTTGCTGTAGACTTAATATAGTCAAGATATCTTACATTCTGGCACTCGGCTATCGCAGCAGGTTGGATAAAAGCTACCATTAGTGTTTTTAGGTCTAACAATGTGGCTCGGAGTGTGTGCATCTGTGGTTGTCTGGTCTGAACGGCTTTGTTCACTCTCTAAAAATGGTGTTGGAAAAAATTCAGAAAGTGGCTAAAAGCCCTATACGAGTTGTTGTCACGGCATCCATTTATTCTTTTGGCTCTAGTCTCTTTTTTCTCTTCTTCATTTTTGTGCAGTTTAGACTTCTGGTCCTTTCCAGTATATTGTGCAAGCTTTGTTTTTTTTTTGCTTTCACTGTTATGGGAGACTCTTGTTTTGTATTCTTTTGCCCCCAGATTTCTTGGGTATTGTGAAAGCTGTCAATAACAGCTGCTGATGTCTACTTTTTAAATTTCTTTTTCCTCTTTTTGACTTTTCACTCCTCTTCTTTGAAAAAAAGAGAGCAGGGTTCCAACTGACCATTTCATTGGGGCAAACGCTGTCCAAGAAAAAGCCATCTTGTGCAGACATGTTTCAATATTTAATGGGTGCCATCTCCATTAAGTTCTTTTAATGCCTCCAACTTTATCTTCCTATTGACACTTGCCTGCATATAATAGTAAACATCTATCAGGTTGACCACTGCCACAGGAGCAAACAGATGATTTTCAAAGCAGTAACTTACCCAGGCATTGGATGAATAACAATAAGAAACAATTTCATAACATCATTTGAATCAGAAATCTGGTTTAAATCAACAATCATAGAAAAAATTTGCAGCGTATGCATCTAAGTTGATAAGATGGCAATACTGGAGGCATCTCAGTTTTTAAATTACTCCATTTTTCTGACCAATCTTCACTGGGGCATTGTCCGAACCTAATGACAGACAATTTGTCAAAGGAATGTTCTCGAACGTGTTAGTTATTATGTTTGCAAAGTTTTCCCCTGTGGATGCTAATTCTAAAACAGGCAGCTAAAAACTTTGTTGGGCCCAGTAAATAAATGAGCTAACGGGGCGGGATTGCCAGAAATGGTTGCAAGCAATGAGTGGTCGACCAAGTGCGTATTTTTACGTATGATAAGGGGATATTGCCAAAATACGCACTTTTTAGCTCTGATACGGATAGATGTACTTGTAACTAATGTAAGCCCAAATACATAATAAATGTATTTTATAAGTACCGGTTGGAAGCTATGCATAGGAGTAAAAGAGTTTTGTGCCAGCACTAGCAGCATAAACCCTGAAAAGAATAACTATAATTCTATGCAGGTAAAGAAAAAATGAATTGTGTATAGCGGAAGAAATGAAAATTCAATCCCATTATGAGGTTTTGAATTGGATCATGGTGTTTATTAGAGAACCACATCTTCAAAGCCATCTCTACACATAGTGATTTGAGTTTTTCTTGATGAAGGACTCTTAATTTTGACAAAAATCTCCAGTCACCTAAATGAGAAGTTAAGCTCACAACAAGTTTTTCTTGAGATTTTTTTCTTCCAGGCTGCCATTAGAAAATCATTGTAACATTTTAAATTAACATAATCCTATAACAAACTTAATGATAAAAATAATGTACACAATTTATGGCTCATAAAAATATTTTATTGATTTGATTGCAGTTATTTTTGACATATAAACGATTCCAAAACCTTGTCTTTGAGGGCCAAATAATACGAGGAAAAACAGTTTTGTTCTTAATACAATTAAGAAAAAAAAATGAGACAAAAAAGTTGCGTACACTGTTACAGCACACTTTTATCTTGTAACACTAACCTGTGAGATTGGTTTTCACAAATGAGTTCGTTATGCTCTTTAATATCTTATTAAAGCAGCATTTTAATTTTAATGAATTCTTAAATGCTTCATCACCTTCTCACATGGGCAAAAAAAAAGACAACTAACAATCACACAGAACAAATAAAAAACAAGCTGTCCGAGTCTAATTTATAATAATTTTGACAAAGAGATTTTATGGCAAAGGTGACCTCAAAGCAAAATCAAATGTTCACATCCAGCACCTGTGCATATGGTATTTTTTTTAAATAAAAAAAAAGTTACTTTAAAAAATGTGAAATTTTGTGCATGAAAATGGTAAATACAGTTTGTGGTTTTTATGAGGTTAAAAACAACCAAACCATTTCATATACATATGAAAAGCAGTTGATGTATATGCACAATATCTGGAAAACTGAGAAAAGCTTATGTGAAAAACTCATTTCATGGCTCTGTATCATTTGTTTTTTTCCTTCATTAATTTTTCAATTTGATAAAATGTAATTCTGGTAAACTTTAAAGTTGCAGTGGTACAAAAATTTGATTGGTTTGACTTTTAATATCAGAAATAAAATAATGGTGGCACAAAGAAGAAAGCATGTCCAAGGCCACAGTCAATGAAATGACGTAAAAAAATTCAATCATTCCCTGAAATAATAATATTATGTAGAAAAGGAAAAACTGCTTTACATATCAACTACGCAATATTTTTCATTTTCCTATGAAAAAAAAAAACAACTTAACCTCAATGCCTGCATCTTAATATAACAGATCTATTATTAAAAGAAAAAAAGCCAAGTTTATTAGAATAACTTGTGCTATAGGTAATTAATAAAAAAGGATAAAATATTTTCTTTAAAAACATTGACGTCATTTTGTTGTTGCTCTTTGTTTGTTTCTTTTTTTTTTTTAATCCAATTTGATCACTACTGCTCCTGAAATGGTGCAGCTCTATTTATCTTTTACACTTACCAGAAAGCAGAGGAGGACTTTTCTTGGAAAGATTGTTGGAGAGATGCAAAAGATGATTTACATTAAAATATAGGCACTAAGATAGCATGATAAAGCAATTGACCATTTTGAAGTAAGACTGGCAGAAAGATAAAAACTTTCACATCTTTTCCTCTCGTTAGTTCTCTGTATTACTCTCTATCCACATGCCTCATTCATCTCAATGGAGCCTAACTACCAAGAACAATTAACTTGAAGCGAATCAGTCAATAACTTTGAAAATGATTAAAACATCTTTAATGTTAAAATGGAGGTGAAAGCATATATTATAAAAAAGTAAAAAATTCTGAATTAGTCACAACACAAAATAAAATGGCAAAAAGCCACAAATATAGCAGTAACTTTCACGTGTAAGTAGAAAAGATCCATTACATAAAATGCAAAAATAATGATATATGCCGTATACAGTATTGAAGCATGGTAAATTTTCTTTGAACATGAAGCTTTATAAAATATCAGGATTGGAAAAATCACAACCTTAATAGTTAGAGGTTAAAAAAGGTAATAAAAAGAACAATTTTTTTCATAAACACCCCCACATTCTCACCCAGCCCTACCTTTTTACTTAAAACATTGTCACATCACATTTCTGACTAAGTTGCCAGCTTTTGACAACTGGATCCACCTCTACTGCTTTGGAACGGCAAACTTATGGATACAATTTTCAGAACTAGTGGACCTTCTTCATATCCTGGGAAATAAATAAAGCTTGTAAATTTGCAGAAACAAGATATTTTAGAAAAAATTTTAATACAACATTGGCTGGGGTAAGAAATTGTGAGCTATATTAATTGTTTAGTAAATCTTAGCAGCACATTGCTGCACATATAGCAGTAATCCTTTGAACAAATAATAAGTCCAAGCAGAGGCTCTAAAAATTAACCTTTGATCATAAATTAATACAACTTTGTTGTCCTATGGTATTAGAAAAAATACAGGGAGGAGAAAATTTTAATTTGAATATATATCTCAGAGTCCTATCTAACCTTTACTTTAGTTTTCTTTTAGATCATATATTTCAAATTTTTCTTGTAAAAGAAGAAACATTCAATCCACTGTCCACCTCTTATCGACAACAATGCCTTACTTATAACTTAGTCTAAATGCCTCCTATGTCATGACATTAAGTTTCCAGACATATTGGGAATAGGACCATGAAATTTTTCTATGCATTATAACCATATGGAACACAATTGTTTTAATTCTTTTAAAAAAAAAAAAAAAAGATATTTAATATCGAAAAAATTTTTTCAACATCTAACCCATTTATATTGATGCGGGACAAATACCTAAAAAAAGCATTCAGTGAAACAATTTTCAGTCCATGCCTAGCTTGCAGAAAACATGTAACAGGTGGCTTAACTATTCACATAGCAAAGAAACATTGGCTTGGTATGAAACTGAACATAAAGATAGTGTTATTGCTGTCAAATTAAGCAATAATGCAATTGTTGTACATGCACATGAAATTTCACTGTTAAGTTGGTTAATATTAGTTTGTAATTGCTAAGAGCATAGACCATTGTGTGACTAAAGAAAAAAACAAAATAAATAATAAAATCTCTTCAACAATGAATTGAGATGCTTGTGAATAGTTCATTAGCTTAATGCTTGTGACAAAACAACTTCTGATTTTTCTTTTCAATCAAGAAATTGCTGACTCAACTTTTAATTTCCCTCATCAATCAAGATATTATTTATTACCTTGTAAAATTACGTAAAAACCCCCACTGCTATGACGCTGTCTGGTGTCTCACAAAACTTGAGATTTTGCATAATAAAAGGCTCTAAAACTGCCTAAACAAGTGAGACTGTAAGCAAAATAAATCACTTTCTGAGCAGTAAATAACAGGAATTTATGCCAACATTTGAGGGGGGTGGGTGGGGAAAGACCTACAGATACATTTCTTTTAAAATCTTTTTTTCAATGCCAAATTTTTTTTTCATTTTAATGACAATAAAAGCTTTGATTTAACATAAAGCTACCCTGTAGATGAGATAACTGATAAATCAAATTGAAATAGCTATTCCAAAGGTGACTTAAAATCAGCTCTCTTATTCACTTGCTGAGTTGGATGTCATTAAGAATATAAGAACCATAATGCTGCGTATATGCAAGTTTTAAAATAATTGAGCACAAATAATAATTAAAAAAAAAAAATTTAATTAAATTTGATCTGGAGTCAGAGAGTACAGCAATAAAGCACAATAAACATCAGCTTCAATAATAAAAATGAGAAGACAAATGGCATGTTAAGCAATTGACATTAAAAAAGATCTCTTGACTATTGCCAGTATATTTGATGAATGATGAATTCAACAATAAAAGGACGATGCTTTAACCACCTCAGCAGTTGCAGTGGGACAAAAAGATAACAAAAAAAAAACAACCCAAAAACCAACGAAATAAAACAAGTAGTTAATTGCATTCTGGAACTGGATATCTAAGACTTTCTGGACAGGCCATTAGCTATCAGTATAGCAGTGAAGTTAGAAGTAAAAATTGTACATACCAATCTCTGTCCGTTGTGAATTTTTCTTCTCTGCTGCATTGTTTTAAAAAAGCATAAAATCATAATTTCTATCACAACCGTTTTTTTTTTTTTTTAGCTGCTTTAATCTCATCTCTGGTGATTTAGACGAGGCAGCATTGTCATAAACCTGAGGCAGGCCAGACAAGCTTAAGTTCGAATCCGTACAAAGCCAGGCAGGAGGCGTAACAGTCATAATAGATGTGACTCATTTTATCCAGATCTGCCCTGCTTCCTTGGGGAAGCCTGGACCAGGACAGAATAAAAGTAAATTATCTTATTTTGAAACAGAATACATTTCTGTTCAATTTAGCAGGCCATGTAAGTTCCCAAACCAATCTTCAATTTTTTGAAAAAAATATGTGTATAAGTCCAAAATCAAAGCAAAAAATGTCTGCCACCATGTTTTTTTGGAAAACAATGATTCAAGATATCTTGGCATTCCAAAAGGTAGGCCACAAGTGAGAATCCCAGAATGAGAAAACATGAGCATTGAAAAGAATCTAGAATCTAATATGACTTGGACAAAACCAAGAAAAATAAAACTGTAAATAGGAAGTACTGGCCGCAAAAAGTTAGCATGCAATTGTTCATAAAATCAGTGAAAAAAATCCAATATATATTGAAAATGGAAAGCTTTGCAGCTTGCTTCATCACATATGCTGTATACATAAACCCTCAAAATCTCTCTTCACACACTCAGTGCCTAAAAAACACATGAAAATTTCTACTTTGGATGGAATAAATATCATCTGCTTTAAAAATACAATAAAAAACAGGAAGCATAAAGCAAATTTCACATGATATGTTAGAAAATGAACAAAAACAACCGCTGTCAGTGCAAAAATGGGAAAATTGTTAACAATATTGCAATGGACAATGTGCTGATTTTTATAATTTAGAGGAATGTATAGTCATAGATTTATAAGCCCAATGATCATTACAGTTGCCATGAACATAAATTGTTTGATTTTGATATGTGTATACATTAACTTTTTCTATTAAGGGAAGGTGGAGAAGGAGGAAGAGAACTGGAAAAGCATTACAAAAAATCCGTCCAATTTACTGCATTCAACTTCAATAGCAATGCTGCTCAATCGTTGAGAACTCTCCACTTTGATGATTTTTTTTTTTTGCTCTTGAACTTTCGTCCCTTTTAGGCACTTAAGACCGGGAAATACAGCTGCTTATTTTCAGCCCTAGAGGCAATGCCATGGTTAACTCATTGCATGAGATTAGAAAGGTTCCATGTGCCTCTTTTATTACCTTGTGAAAAGGCCTTTTTTAATTTCATATCAGTACCTCAAGCCCTATGATCACAGACACCTTTTAGTTTTTTATCAAACCCAAAGATAGAGTCTGTTGGATGAGATACAGCCATAGCCACAGATATTCCAAGCCAGGATTCAAGCACAGATACTTTGTGGTTAAGTCTGGGACTTTAACAATGGAACCATCTGGCACTCCAAGTACTGGTTAAGCACAAGTCATATTTGTTCGAAAGCTTACAGCAAGTCCAACAAGGTATCTCATTAAAACTTCTTGTTAGTTGAGGCTTCTGATTTGTGCACAAAAAAGTGCTGATCATTTTTTGACCATAAAGTGACAGGCTAATTTTATGGGATGTTTCATGCTCAAAATTAATGGACAAAACATGGTTGATGAGCATTCATGCTATTTTCAGTGGAAATTGATTAAAAGAAAAGCAATTTTTGTCCTTTGATTTTACGATCCATGACAGTGGTAGCTTTTCTTATGAAAAAAATCATTGATAAAACTACCTCCCAAGTTTTGTCTCAAGACCGCTGAAGGTTATATATTGATTGATAAAATAATATAAACAATAAATTAAACAAATCTTGTCTCAAGATGCATCATCTTTTTTTCAGCTGTTTCGAAGAAAGGAGAAAGTCAAACAATCTCAGTGTCCACTCTCAAAACCATTTCCTTCTCAAGTTGTAATTCAACCATGTCTAGTGTTAAAAACCATACCTGGCTCGAGAAATAACATTTCTGCCTTGGAAAATTATCGCTAAGAGTTTCCCATAATCCCCTTTATCCAGTCCGCTGCCCTGGCAACTCGGGCAAACCTATTCCAAGTCCTCCTGCTGAGGAATTCTCCACCGCACTCTGTAGCGCCTTGACTAATTATGCCAGCAAGTTTATAGCGTCCTGATCTTGGGTCAAGACACATAAGTGGACCACCACTGTCTCCCTAAGGTGGAATAAAGATAAGAAATGAATAAACAACTTTTTCCTTCATGAAGTAAATATGAATTCCTCATTCTCATTTTAACTTATTAAGCAGCGTCGATACCATTATCATTCATAACTTCTACCATTTACAGGTTACAAACAAACGAATGTCATCCTTTCCTTTCATAGGTAAATGTTCCAGGCTATACTCTATAAATAACCATCTTCACTATACCAAGTTTACACATCTTCTTCAAATTCCCTGTGGCCTTTACTGTGGAATTTAGCTCAGACATAGTAATGTGATAGAGTTCAAGGCAAGGCATCCGAATTTTTTAGGCTTCATTCTCTTTTGAAATCACTAACTATTCAAAGCTGTGAAGAAAAACAAATAAAGATTTGGATTCAGAACTATTCTTGTTTTGAACATCTGAAAAATAAGACACCTATTGAGCCTGTTCCCTCGTGTGATGACTTGATTGAATCTTTATCTATTGCAAGCCCTAACAGAGATAGTAGTCATAACACTGAAGCAATTAGAAAATTGCAAATATAGGAATAAAAAATCAAAGATCTGTGGATCGTTCCTGTGGGTTAGAAGAACCTGTAAACTGATCACTGAGCCAATTAAGTATTACTATTGGTCAACTGTATAGAAAACTATTCAAAAAAATTTTTTAGAAGGGAGCAAAACTTTTTCACTAAAAGTTACAAGATGGGCAGTGTACAAGTAAATCCCACCAAACCCATCCCATGGTTATCCCTTAGAGCGCTGCAGGCATTAATTCCAAACTTAGAGCAGAGTTTAGAAGTATAAGTATTAAGCTGAGTGTATGGGCGAACACTCTGAATGATAAGGAAGAAGCTGACAACGAAAACCAAAAACACTGGACTCCTCTCATGGTCAAACCAACCAACCTCCTCCCATCATGCTTACCAAAAAGTCGGATTACTCCACCATCGTAAGCCATTATAAACGTATGCCGCCTGAATATTTGTAAGATTATGAAGCTAAATGGAAACAATAAAACATCTTGTCTGTGTCTAAGCACCAAATCCATCAGTGCTTTGCCATCATTGCTATAACAGAGCAAAGTTACAAAAGCCCACAAAATATGAGTCCCAATGATGCCTAAATGAAAAAAATTGAGCAGCTCTTATGTTACGGTAAAGTTCACTTCATAATCTTTTCACCATGAAAATATTTTTTAAAATTCAAAAGAATAGCTACTAGTATGTTTTTAACCCAATTTTTACAAGTTATCTTCTACAGCTAACCAGATTTGTTTGTTTTCTTATGGTGCAATTAAACAGTCAGTCTGATTAAGGAAACTGATCTTCAGTTGGCATGTGGTCTCCAGGATGAGTGTAAAGCTCCCAAAAACGAGATACTCTGGGACTGAAATGCAGCTCTAAGATGATGTGATACAAAGAAAATTTTGTGCACACTTTTGTGACCGAGGAATACCGTCTCTCTCTGATCAGTTTGTCAAAGGGAGGTTACCTGACACGCTGTGGGTGCTTGGCTGTGTGCGAATCCCCCGCAGATGGTGGAGTTGGTATCCACAATATCCCTTCTGTGCACATTGATATTTTTGCATGTGGACTCTGACCACATTAACATCCTGGTGTCTCTCTGGTCATGCACTCTTTGATCTAGAGGAGGCCAGGGACATGAGAAATAAGTTTTAAATAAAAGCGACAAAAAAAAAAAAAAAAAAACCAACCCAAAAACAAAAACAAAATTGGTGGGCTAATGTGTTAAAACTTGGGGTTTAAAATATATTAAAAAAAAACCAACAACTTTTCAGCCCTCTAAATACAGGCCATTCAAAATCTTGATGTGAGAACATTTGCAGGGTCTGACTAAGAAGATAATAAAAAAAAAATACAAAAAAAATTAGAGACCTTTGTGCTTTTATCTCACAAAACACAAGTTAGATTTGACTTACTTCCTGCACAGGTTGTTTCTTGATGTTATCTTTTTACCTTCCACATTAAATCGTCTATTCTAATGAACACAAAACAATGTAGTTCTAGGAGTAATTAAAAAAAAATCAAAGATACAAGTGGGCAGCTAGCATTCTACCACAGTGAGACTTATTTTTTCCAGGCATTTCACTCTCTGATGTGGCAACCCAAAACCTGGCTCCAGGATCTGCAACATGACAGTGACATCACAGACAGCTCTAGGACAATCAGAAGAAGTTAAGAACATTTTAAAAGGTAGGCACTCACTCTGAAAACTGTTGAGAAGACCCCAGCCCGCTATGTAACAGTGGGATGAGGTTGGAAAATCTTCTCCTTGACTTGGCAGACAAATTGGTTGGATTAGCTCAGAGTACTCAAAACCCTCTCTTTTTCGACCATTTCTTTGCGTCTCACTTTTTCCTTCTCCTTCCAGCTCTAGCAATGCCATATCCCAATTTAAGATTCCATTACGCATTACTGCCACATCAGGGTGTAGGAAAATGTTGGCGACGCGGATGGTTTGTGATTCTTGAACTCTTCCTGCCTCAACAAAGGCTCCTGACTTGTTGAAGCTGGCACCAGATTCTGAAATGTGAGTTGTGCCCGCTGTGACGGTGAAGTAAAATGGCACGACTGTAAAATCTACATCGCGCCTGCCAGGGGCAGCACTGAGGAAGGAAATAAGAAAAGAAAAAGAAAATCATGTCTGAAGTCTTATGTTACACTTTTTTCACTTTCATTCTTTCTTAACTGTTTGTTCATGGTAAAGCACTACCTCCAAACTTTCTCTCTTTTCATGATTGTGAGAAATTAAAGAAAAACAGTCGCCATAATAAAAATGAAGGTAACAATACATAACTTTGAATCAAGCAGTTATTGACTTGAACTTGATATTGAAAGGAATTCAAGTTTAAGACTGATTCATCCGAATTTTTAACACCATCCTGAAAATTCTTGTATCTAAATGATCCTTGCATTTTAACTTTGTGTAGTGTTTCAAGATTTATGTTCTAGTATAAATATATACATACCTGTATGTCTTTCAAAATCAATGACTAAGTCTTACAGTTACATGCATAGAGAACAACATATGTCTGTAAATCTTTCTGCCTAGAGCCACTTTGGCAATCCACAGTCAAACATTCATTACGCGTGATGTTATTGCTCAAGCTATTACGTCTCATTGCTTTACTTCTTTAGAGAGTATATTAGTTTTTGCAGACAAGTCAGTTTTGCATTTCCACACTCACCTCTTGATACAATGGGCAGCGGTGAGCACCCATCTAGGACCAATAACAACTCCTCCACATATAGGTTTGCTGAGGTATGAAAGGGACACAACCCATGGCCACTTGCCTGGTGGCACAATTTTTCCTCTCGCAATTAAAGATTGAAAGACCGCTACTTTTCTTGCGCCACACTCTGGTCACAGAGAAGGGTAAAGTATTTTCACATTTAGGTGGTAAATTTAAAAGGGTTGTGGGGAAAAAAAGAAGAAAAAAAAAACAGGAAAAACACCATGCCCATGGATTTTTTTCCTTCTAGAAACTATATTTTACTTGTGCCTTATTAATGTGACTGCTAGCAACATACTCTGGAAAGAATCCACAAATTGAACACACGTGGAGGAAAAGGCCTTCATGCTGTAGGAAGGGAGAAACTTGAGCACCCGATTTGTAAAGCAGCATGTGGCTTATTAAAATATAAAACCAAACAGGCTAAAACAGGGACATTTCACTCAAGCAGAGAATTCAGAGGAGACTATTTTGTACTGATTCCCAGTTCTTCTTGTAGTCTTGTCTCAAATGGTCATTTTTTGCAGGGTATCAAATTACTCATTTTAATATCTATGGCAGGTGAGAAGAACATTTCATAACCAGACCCAATGAGTCACATGTACATCCATCTCACATTTAAAACATTGGTATTGGTAGTTTGAATCATGCGTTTTTTCCTGTCCTTCTATTTGGTGAAAACTGCATAAGTTAGTCAAAGTTCAGAATAATAATAATAATAATTCCGGGCTGTTTGAAAAAAAAAAAACCCATCATTTTTTCTAAACACAAAAATGACATCTGACTCCCAAGGACTAGTTACCAAGCATTTATGTAACTTAGCATTCCACTTAACTGTGCTCATGTGACAGTAAAATGGCCGGTGCAAACAATGTTGGTGGACAGATTAAAAAGAAACTAAACTGATGAAGGTGCTATACCCTCTTGCATAAATTATTTTGCGCTTGCCGCCCAACTTACCTAATTCTTTGCAAGAAAGATGCACAACTTGGTCAGCCCGACATGCATTTCTGGTGGAGCAGAGTGAAATAAAGAGCGTGTGATGCCAGCAGTGACGGTAGCAGAGCAAAAAGGTGACGGTACCAGATACAGGGACAGTCAGCATGTTCTAGGGTGCAAGGAGCGCAAATTAGAGTGGGATACCAAAGGGGGTGCACATGACAGAATAAATCATTCTGTGCAATATGAGGCTGCACATGAAAGAATAAATCATTCTGTGCAATATGAGGCTGCACATGACAGAATAAATTATTCTGTGCAATATGAGGCTGCACATGACAGAATAAATCATTCTGTGTAATATGAGGCTGCACATGACAGAATAAATCATTCTGTGTAATATGAAGCTGCATATGACAGAATAAATCATTCTGTGCAATATGAGGCTGCACATGACAGAATAAATCATTCTGTGCAATATGAGGCTGTACATGACAGAATAAATCATTCTGTGCAATATGAGGCTGCACATGACAGAATAAATCATTCTGTGTAATATGAAGCTGCATATGACAGAATAAATCATTCTGTGCAATATGAGCCTGCACATGACAGAATAAATCATTCTGTGCAATATGAGGCTGCACATGACAGAATAAATCATTCTGTGCAATATGAGGCTGCACATGAAAGAATAAATCATTCTGTGTAATATGAGGCTGCACATGACAGAATAAATCATTCTGTGCAATATGAGGCTGCATATGAAAGAATAAATAATTCTGTGCAATATGAGGCTGCACATGACAGAATAAATCATTCTGTGTAATATGAGGTTGCACATGACAGAATAAAATCATTCTGTGTAATATGAGGCTGCACATGAAAGAATAAAACCATTCTGTGTAATATGAGGCTGCACATGAAAGAATAAAATCATTATGTGTAATATGAGGCTGCACATGAAAGAATAAAATCATTCTGTGTAATATGAGGCCACAACGACTCACTCTGAGACATCTAAGGCATAATCATCCTCTACTATTATTTTCTCAAAAGAACAAAATAATTGATCCCAGCAGAAAAGATGTTTCAAATAGATTATTGCCATCTACAACATTTCATTGACACATAGAATTTATTAAGGCCATCTTTTACTACAGTTGAACTAAGAATTCATTCTATTCTCAATCTAAAATAAGCTGCGCAAAGCACCTACAACTAGGCTTAACCACAAAACACGAGATTTTATAATTTTACTGCCATGCTTTGCTCACTCATGTTTTTCTTATGTCTTTGATTCATAAAGGCCAATTATCTGGGCCTGGACCTAACTTTTTATACACAGTGCTCTACATTAATTAATTTACAAAATTATACTGTGCTTCTCTCTATCAAGTGTTGCAAAAGAATATAGAATGTTAGACTTTGTTAGAAATAAAACATGTGAAATGTTTAAATCATGTAAGAAAATATAAAAAAAAAAAGTGAATTATTCCAAAGTAAAATTGACTTGATCCAAGAGATGTGCAAACAAATAAAAGAGAAAGAATAATCCATGTGAAATAGCCCCTTTCAACCAGAGCAAATCCTATGACCATTTCTTTTGTCCAGATATATGATTAGCTCTGCCTTCAAGTTTGCCATGGTTAATTTATAGAAAAAAAAAAGAAAAAAAATCTGAAACTTTACACACTGAATTGACTCAGGTAATTAATTATACTTTTTATAAGATCTTTTTTCCTACATCAACTAGATTTCACAATAAGCTCCCCCCAAAAAAAAAAACAAAAACAAAAAACAAACAAAAAAACAAAAAAAAAACATACAAAAGAAAAAAAAAATTACAGTCACACATAATTTTTCAAACTGTTCTTAACACTTCATGCAAAATAAAATTTCATAGAAATTATTTTGCTATATTGAAAGTAAACAGGAAGTAGACATGCATATGCATTTTTCTGAATATCAACTCATTTGAAAATGAATATCATATCAATCTTATTTGGACATGATGAAAGCCATCATCTCTTTTTTGCGGTAGGATGCATATAACAATAACCTCGTCTTGTTGATGCTACAAAGAATGTGCCTTTGACTTTTTTTAATTATGATATTTCGTCACAACAACAAAAAAAAGAGTTTGAAATATTTGAAATCTGCCACTACTAAGATTTGTAAATATTAGACAAGAAAACATATGAAGATATCTTGGGATTTCTCTTATCACAAAATTATGTGACTTATTTATGAATACCTACATACTCCTAATTCAAACGTCAAAGGACTGTAAATAAAGAACGTATTTCTTCCTAGTAACCAGTATACTCACACAGTCTTCAAGTTAGATAGAAAAGGTGCAGACAAATCTGTAGTTTGCACTAAAGCCATTGCAGCCTTCAGACTACCAATCTTCACAACCTTCCAGGAATCTAATTGTCTGAGAATACAGTAGAACAGGAAAGTGATTTAAAACATGACATCTTCTGATGATAAGACTGATAAGCAGTGGCTTCGCGATGATTGGGAGCCAAGTGGGGCTGAACATGAAAATTAAGTGCGTGAAATTGAAACGGAACAACGATTGTGCTCAAAATGGTCCAAACAACAGGGTAGGGCTGAAGCTCGAAGCCCCAGGCCAGACAACGCCACTGCTGATAAGTAAAGATCAAATACAATAATATTGGACAAGAAAGCCATTAGTCGTAGCCACTAATCTTATCACTTGAGATTTTGTGGAACACTTGTCTTATCACCCAGTCCAAATGAATTGCATGTGGCACATGTTACAGTGTAGGATTTGGGTATATAAAATACTACTATTTTGTGAGCCTTAAAGTTAAAGAAGCAAAAATTGTTTGAAATAATTGCAATTCTCTGAAAAATATTAAAAATTAAGCTTTTTGGAAATTGTATGACAAATAAGAACTTGTCGGATGTCAGGTAGTATTTTTTTTCAAAATTCAAAATTCTGATATCTGACTAATTACAAACAAAATAGAATTTGCTCCTATAGACCATGGGAGGAAAAAAATGACTTAAAACCAATCCAAATAAGCTGGAAGTTGGAAATTTGTATTTGATAATAAGACAGTTGAATGTAGATAAATTTCCGTTTTTCTTGTTGTTTTTTTTAAAGGCTTAGTATTTGAATATCTAGTCAAAGAATCTGTATAACTTCATGTGATTTTCATCACTGAGAAGCTTAAGAAAACGCACAGCTCTTAAAACCAGTAACCTAAAATGAGACATGATGGCCATAGACTCAATTGGATTGGGCTCCAGACAAACAAGCTAGCAAGTGATTTTTTACTGTACTGATTTTATGAGGAAATTAAGTATGTCAGAAAGGGAACACTGACTCATGATGCTTGATAATTTTTGGGAAACACCTTTACTCTCACAGAGTGATGTCCTGAAGAATGTAAAATCTAAATAAAGGATTTCAATTAAATGCACCATAAGGCATGGACTGTTTGCTGCGTTAGAGACAATGTTTGACATAACATGGATATACAAATAAATACACCATTCACAGTAATAATTATAATGATGATGATAATAATAATAAATGTTGTAATATGAATACTACAATTACTACCATTGCAACTGCTACTGCTACTACTACTAATAATAATTACGATAATAAAAACTGTTTAAACTTTTAAAGAACAGAAATTACAATAAATTTATTTCATTGACCCATATATCTCGTGACCCACTTTGCACCAATCAGAGAGCAAGCCTGAGCGGCTACTTTATCTGACCAGCCATCAGCACACACAGGGACTCGTGTTAAGACACCAGGTGTCCTCTCTGGCTCTGATTGTCCTGTAGTAGTCAGGGTAAGGAGAAGTCCATCCGGGCTGAGGCTTACTGTGGAGAAAACCATAGTGGTCATTTTTTAGAGAAACGTTAAGGAAGAAGAGCTAAACAATCAGAGTGAAAGGATCACTCAAAGTTTGTCCTCTATATTTTTATTAGTTGTAAGAAGTGGCATATGGAGTGGTAAGAACTGACATAAGAGTGGTAAGAACTGGCATATGGAGTGGTAAGAACTGATATATGAGTGGTAAGAACTGGCATATGAGTGATAAAAACTGGCATATGGAGTGGTAAGAACTGATATATGAGTGGTAAGAACTGGCATATGAATGGTAAGAACTGACATATGGAGTGGTAAGAACTGGCAGATGAGTGGTAAGAACTGGCATGTTAGTGGTAAAAACTTCACACTGAAATCAGCATCAATAAAGTCAACTGTAGGAAATAATACTGAATAATCCAAAGACTAAACTATCTAAGATTCAATTTGCTTTCTTGCCAAACTTTGCCTCTTTCTATGAGGAATGCGATTTCACAAAGCATTATATCACATTGTTTGAAGCTGTGAGTTCTGTTCAACCATAAGATGCATTTCGAATATCTAAGCAAACAGATAACTTTTGTTTTAAATGTCTTCTTATGTGCACATTTTATAATTCTCTTTTTTTTTCTACTTCAAATTTCAGACTATGTACATTCTTAAAATTTAAATCATTTCATATGCTAATGACAACTTGAAACAAAGTTCAAGACTTTCAACTAGGTAGCATAACTCTTTGTGAAATCGCATTACCCACAGACCCATTATGTGGGGAATATTGCCACAAAGGTCTGAAAAGAAAGACACAAAGAAAAGTGCGCCACATGAAAGTTCCACAACTACTTTTGAAGGAGGGTACTTAAATAACACCTTAAATTATAAATTTATACTTAGTGTCACTACTTATTACAAAATGGGTTTGGTGGAATAGAGCAAAATGAATTAAAACACAATAAGATCATTCAAAGAATGACAGTGTGATATGACTTAGATTCCCTTCACAACTCCTGGATACTTAGCAAAATAAAACATGTAGAGAAATTAAAAAGAAACAAAAAGTAAACTCACAGCAGTTAACCTCATCGTCACCGTGTGGTCCACAATCCACTTTCCCATCACAGCGGAGAGAGACTTCAATGCAAGAATAGTCTGCACACACAAACTGACCCACAGCGCAATTGTCTGAGAGATGAAAAAAACCCCCATCGTTTTGGATTCACTTAAAGAAAAATCTTTTCTTAGGAGATTCTTTTGCAAGAAAAGTTCTTGACAACATATCATGATTAGAGTAAGTTCAAATGAAATTAATAATGATTTCTCTCTCTCTCTCTCTTTCTCTCTATCTCTCTCTGAATATCCTTTTCTCCTTTCCTGATTCCTCCTCCTCCTCCTCTGTCACTTTCTCTGATAGACTCATGGGTTCTTTGAATGCATTTCTCCAGCTGTTTGTCTTCCTCCTACCCACCAACAAACATACAATATATACCACAGTTCTGCTCGTCCTCTCCATTTGTGCAATCATAGTGGCCATCACAGCTCCACGTGTCAGGGATGCAACGACCTCCTGCACTCGAGCACAGAAACTGATCTGTCTTTTGGCAATCTAGAAAAAACATAAAAACTTTTTATATTAACAAAGCAAAGTAAAAAAAAAACATAAAAACTTTTTATATTAACAAAGCAAAGTAAAAAAAAAACATAAAAACTTTTTATATTAACAAAGCAAAGTAAAAAAAAAACATAAAAACTTTTTATATTAACAAAGCAAAGTAAAAAAAAAACATAAAAACTTTTTATATTAACAAAGCAAAGTAAAAAAAAAACATAAAAACTTTTTATATTAACAAAGCAAAGTAAAAAAAAAACATAAAAACTTTTTATATTAACAAAGCAAAGTAAAAAAAAAACATAAAAACTTTTTATATTAACAAAGCAAAGTAAAAAAAAAACATAAAAACTTTTTATATTAACAAAGCAAAGTAAAAAAAAAACATAAAAACTTTTTATATTAACAAAGCAAAGGAAAAAAAAAACATAAAAACTTTTTATATTAACAAAGCAAAGTAAAAAAAAAACATAAAAACTTTTTATATTAACAAAGCAAAGGAAAAAAAAAACATAAAAACTTTTTATATTAACAAAGCAAAGTAAAAAAAAAATTACGAGTAAAAATCTCTGAAAAACTGGAGCCACTAACTCAACAGTGACTTCCATATCTTGCAGCCTCACAAAATAAACGTCATTTATTTGATCGGCTTGATAAATAAAAAAAATCCATTATATTTCTTTATTGTTAATTAATAATACTATTCTTTTTATTTTTAGTTTGTGCAATATGCCTTCTTATTTCATGATATTGTATGTCTGTGCTTTAATTCAAAGTAGTTGCCTTGTTATTTGTTTGGATGACAAAGGCAATACTTTCTTTATAAATACTGCTTTGACAATGATTTCTTCCACTCCCTTTCCTGTACTTTTCCCTCCCCCCCCCAAAAAAAAAAAAAAAATCCAAACAAACAAAAAAACTGAGGTGAAAGAGTGAAAAGAACCAAATAGATAAATGATCCTATCAAAATGAGTCACTTGATAACTCACTTAATAAATTTCCATAAAACTAAAAATAAAAACAACTTACAGCTACAGTTTTCTTCGTCCGAGTTGTCCCCACAGTCATCTAAACCATCACAAAACAGTTCTCTTTCCACCATTAATCCATTCGAACAGCGTCTTTTACCAGGGTGATCAGCTGAAAATTATTTTAAAGAAAGATCCTCGCATTATTTTTTTCTCCATTGTGCCTTTCCTTAACATTTGAAAACTAAGACACGTTCATACTCTCCTTCTGTCAGGAGAGCTTCGAAATAGGCCCAAAAGGTACCGCCCAGATAATTTTTAACTAACCAACTCTAATATTCTTTAATCTTATTGTGGTTGATAAAACATGATTTACAGCACATATCACTCATAAGTTGTATCAGTCTCATAAGTTTGTTTTGTTAATTTAAGAAACATCGTTTTGAACTCTTTTTTAGATGAGCTCTGCCACTTTGATGTGTTATAAAAATCGCCGGATTTCCATAAACTAAGTAGCCATAATCAAACAATCAGCTCCTTGATATGCATAATAAAATTTGCAATCTAAATTATGAAAGGCAACTTTGGTTTCTCCCTACCTTATCTTCTCCTAAACCACTCAATATACAGTAATTAAGTTTACTGAACTTTGATTGATCTGCCAAGATAAGTGCCCTAGGCATTAGAAAATTAAAGAAAATGCATTTTGAATTTTATTATGTATTTATTGTAATTAATTTCATCATTTTTATTGCAAATTCTGTTATGATGGACCAAATATCATCTATAACATTTTTCTCAGTATTTTCCAATTTTTGAATCAAATTAATCTTTTTCAACAAATTATATTTTTATTTCATAAATACAAATATATGAAAAAATCGTGTTATTTTGCTTAAATTGATTGTAAACTGAAAAAAATAAAAGAAGTTTGACCACCTCTGGCATAAAAACAAAAGCTTCAAGGAAAACATGATACTCTGTACAGGAAAGCAGCAGTGATTTGATTGGTCTGTATTTCAAGACCAACTTCATCGTCGCCTTTTCTTCTGGGGCAAAAGTTGCGAATGTAAACACCATGTCTGCTTCTTTTGCACCCCTTTAGTACTTCCATACTATTTTGTGTCCAAGATATTAAACAGATACACTAAATGTCAACAAGGAACCATAAAAAAATTCAAGTTAAGCAACTATATGAACTTGCCACTGTTGATTTATCTCGCATGAGTTATACAGATTTTGATTAGATCTAGAATAATTATAAGCTTTAGCAAACCTGGGTAACCTGATGAATCTTTAAAAATATGGGGCTTTAACATTTTTTTCTCTCTGAAATATTGTCTGAGCAGTTGCACGTTTTTACATTGTATTGGAGAGCACTCTTTCACCACATCAAGTCGAGCATTACATTGTATCTGTAATGGGTCATCAGTACCACTCAAATTTAGTTTAGATCTCTCCTTCACATCAAAGAACATCTTCATGACAGCGTAAGAAAAATTCCAACATCTTAAGATTCTACATGTATGTATTTTAAAACTGTACTATGAGTAGCTCTGGAGGAATAACTTCACATATCTATTATTGTTGTTAAGTTTGCTTTTCTTTCATGTGGTTGTATGGCTCTAGAGGAGATATATCCGTTATACTTGTAAAATTTGCATACTTTCTTGTAGTATTCTTCCCCACATGCTTATTCTCGAAAAGTTTTCTTTTCTTTTGTGTAGTTATATGGCTCTGGAGGATATAAGTCTGTTATTTTTGCAAAGTTTGAATTTCTTCAATTTAGTTGTCTTCCCCACTTGCTAATTTGAACAGGCCACCAAGCTTGTTCATTATATTGCTTCCTCAAAGTTCTTGTAAAATTAATGAATAATCTATAGGTTTAGGACATATTTTCTAATTAGCCTGTAAAAATGTAGCTTATATCGAAATCCGAAATGCATATATTACAAAAATGCATATTAGTCAAATTCCACATGCCTGAAGAGTGCACTATTCATCACAAGACTGTTGAAGCCTTGCACCACCTTAAAGTTGTTTCAAGTAGGGAACTTAATCAGATGGCTGTTTACCACAGCTATTTAATAATATTTCAACATGCATATTTTGCTAAAACTTAAGATGCTAAAACTTACTGCAATTTAGCTCATCACTGAAGTCATCGCAATTTAAAATACCATTGCAAATAGACCAAGGTGACCAAAGGCAGACGTCATTGCTCTTACATCTATATTTCAGTGGGCAATCTGGGTAGGAAGTTACAAGAAAGAGAATAGTGATGGCAAGCAAAGTTCTGAATCATTTTTGCCAATAAACAAGCTGTATATATGAAAGAAAAAGGAAAGGTTTGAAAGGATTTCATATGTTTGTTGCACTAGCATTTGCGCTAGTGGTTACATATATATGTGTAACGGTGCCAAAAAATTAGACGTTCTGCGGCTGCGGCAGACGACTACTTGGGAAAATGCAATTTTCTTCAAGAAGGATTGAAATCCTCGCTATATGAAGTGCTTTTACTTCTTAAGCAGTATGAAAGTTAGTAAAAGAAGCAGTATGAAAAGTGGACAATTCAAAACTTCTTTTGGAAAATTACATTTACTCATAAATTCCTTTGCCTCAAAACTTCTCATTTCTTGGTGTTGCTACACATATGTAGATATTAGGGTGAAGTCTATTCTATACTCTTTCTAGCATGGAGATTAGGGTAAAGTCTGTGTTCCACCAACCTATTTCAAACTTATGATTCTATCCTTTCCTTGCAGCAACAAGGATCAGGGTTTGACAGGAATAAATTCATGTAGAAAGTTTTTGTTACCCTTTAAGCTGTCTTATAATTAGATTTCATGTTCTGAGGCAGCTTTAAAGGCTCCAGATGTGTGCCTAGATGATCATTTTATACTATAACTGCTATGTCTGTTGAGGACAATTTTAGTGTCTTTTTTGGGCATAAACTGTTAGACTTCAGCAATTTATAGCCCTAAGAATATGTGATGATGAGTTGCCTTAATTACATGATATACAGGAAACTAGTATTTATAAAGCCTATCTATCATTAAAGACACCAGTCACTTATTGTGTTAGGAATCTACATTTTCTACATGTAGTGGTCAAGTTATTCCATCAAAAGCAAAGACTAAGCAATATCAAAATTCTTTTGTGCCTTCAGCCATATATCAGCTGATGATGTAGATTGAATATTAGGGAGTTTTAATATATCCCTTGTGGGATAGCATGATTTTTGTTATTTGAGTTGCGAAGATCAATAGGATGTCTAGCTTGTAATATTATTTTATGTAATCAGCTTTAAAATCATATCATGCCATTGGGATAATTTTCTATTGTAAAATTAACTTTTAATCATAAAGATTTTTCTTATCCTACTACACAGCATACTTCCAGACCACAATTTATCCTATATCCAAAATGTACATTCACAAAAGGGACGAAAAGTTTGAGTAGAAAAAAAATAATTTTCCACCAAAAACTGAGTTAAAAAAACCGAATTTACTTCGGGCCTCTGAAATATCAATAGGTAATGTGTATTATTCATCATCATTCCTTATCAGTACAATCTCATGAGAACTAATTCTCAGGAACAAGTTAAGATTCTTAATTTTTTACTCATCTCTGACCTACTTGTCAGTCTAGCACTCTAGCTACTGAACTTTCTTAAGTCATTGCCTTCAATGTATGGTATCTTTGTTTTTGAGAACTTTATGCCTGCATCCGTTTGAAGATAAAACTTAACTTCACGTAACACCAAAATTGGTAAATCTGATTGGTTAATCAAATCTAAATTTGCCAAAAAAAAACAACTAAAAGCAAAAAAACAAAACAAAACAAAAAGCGCACACACACACACACACAAAAACAACCCCAAAAAGAAAACCAGATACTTTATAACTCCTGACCACTGCAAAATAAAAACTTATTAATCCTACAAAAAGTTCATTAATATCATAAAAAGGAAAGAATTAAAGAACCAAAGAACTCCCTCCCGCAAACCCCCCCCAAAAACTAAACAATAATAGCAGCAGCAGCAACAACATAAAAGCCCTGTTTTGTGTTGCCAAGTTTCCCAATGTCCCATCTTACTTGCGCAGTTAGCCTCATCAGAATAATCCAGGCAGTCGTATATTTTGTTGCAGACAGCATCGGCCGAAACACACTGTCCGCTGGCACACCTGAATTGGTCTGCGGTGCATTCTGCTTAGGAAAAAAAAAGAGATTAAACATGTACAAAACTTCTTCTTAACAAAAGTGGTTAAGTTTCAAAACAACAAAGCATCTTATAAGTGAGGGCCCTTCTTCAAATGAATACATTTTATGTTTTCTTTTATGCTAACGGGAACCTCTATATCTCAAGGAAAACAAGAAAAAAAAATTAATAAAAGAATATTAAGAAAATAAAACTTTACAAGCTTTAAATTGATAAAAATAAATGTGAGACTCGGAAGAAGACTCAAAGAAAGTAAGATTAAAGATTCCAAGATGCGGAGAAACAAAAAACAACAAAAAACATTGTGCATGAAATTTATTATCAATAGTACATGCAGATCTGATGATTCAGAAGAAAAGTAACTTCAAGTACCATACCTCACCCTAGCAAGCTATTAACCAAATGACAAAAAACACGCAGGTCAAATGTTATAGAGAAAGAGTTTGTCAAGACTTGTCACCAAATCACCATAACAAATGTTATAGAGAAAGAGTTTGTCAAGACTTGTCACCAAATCACCATAACAAATGTTATAGAGAAAGAGTTTGTCAAGATTTGTCACCAAATCACCATAACAAATGTTATAGAGAAAGAGTTTGTCAAGATTTGTCACCAAATCACCATAACAAATGTTATAGAGAAAGAGTTTGTCAAGATTTGTCACCAAATCACCATAACAAATGTTATAGAGAAAGAGTTTGTCAAGATTTGTCACCAAATCACCAAAACAAATGACTTAAAACCAAACTGACCAGAAAATAACTTATCTGCAAGGTTTCAGCTCATAACAGACACAAAGGAAAGATGCTGTTTGTGCTGAGTGTTGCCGCAAAGGATACCAGGTGCAAGCATTCAAATGTAATTTTGTCTTGAAAAATTCCATAAAACCATGAGAAACAAAAAACTAAAAAACACCTCATAAGGTAATTGTGGTATCTGGAGGCATATTTTCCTATTTACAATTTCAAGATATGCAATGCTCTTAAAATCATTGCAATTGACAGTGACAATTGTAACATGAGACCCTTTTGGACTGGGTCTTTTTGTCAATCATTGATCCTGAAGACTTCAAAAGTGATTCTCTAAACAAATTTGAGACAAGTTACAGTATAAAAAAACCAACACTCAAAACATTGTGTTTAATTTGGAAAGAAAAACTTACCGCAGCCTATCTTCTCATCTCTACCGTTTGCACAATCAGGGTATCCATCACAGACAAATTGCATCGCTTTGCATTCTCCAATACTGCAATCAAAATAGCCTGATGGACAATCTGGGGAAAAGAATATTTTTTGGTTAGTTTTACATTCCATAAGTTTCTCCACGTGTCTTCACAGGAAGTGACATCTTTCTGTCAAGTCAGGGATAGGACTGACTACATCGCCAGATAGACGGCCATAATTTATCCCAGGACCTAATCATTCAGCCAGTACTCTATCGGCTGAGACATCTGGCGCCAATCTGGTGAACACAAAACCTGGAAGGACTTCGGAATGGGTACGGTACCTCTATCATACTAAAGAAAGCTTCTAAGAAATGGAGGACTGATGAGCTGAGAACACTTTCGATTCAAATTTTCAACAGGCCAATATTTGTCATATAGAACTTTATGCCTCAAGCAAGTGTAAATCATTTCCTAACAATGAATTACCAATAAACAAAAAAACAAAAAACAAAAAAAACTATGGCATCATATATCCTGTATCATATCTTAATAAACTAAACCACCGCACCTAATCGGAAGTCCTACACAAAACTTCATTCTTTGAAGGGCACAAGATTTGGTAATATCGAAAAACTCAGGAGCGAACCCACCGCAAACTTAAACGAAGTGAGAAGTCATCGATAACTCGCTTTGAACTGCAGTCCTCCACATTCAAATTGTTTTTAAGAATATTTTAAATATTTAGCTTCGTTGATTTGACTGAAAAGCAATCAAAGAGCATCAGCCTTTTTTTTTTAAAAGACTAGCTGAGAAAAGAGTTAGCAACATTGATGGCTTCGAGATTAAAAAACAAAACAAAACAAAAACAACAACAAAACTACAACAACACAACAAAAAGACATACAACTGTTTCAGCTTGTAAACTTCAACATTACCCCCATTATTCACCCTCACCCCCCTCACTCCAACCTAAAACAAAAAAAAAAAGATCATTCTGTCTTGAATGTCAATATAGGTAATGAATCAATCTCACAAAGTCACCTCCATCAACATTTTTTTGAAAATTAGATTCAAAGTTAGTTTTAATAAGTGGAACACAACAGATATATGATTTTTTTTCCAAAATAACTTAAAAAACAAAATATACAACTAAAACCTTGTCATGTTGCATACAACTTGAACCATTTTGAAACAAATGGATCTTCATAATACACTATTGTTAAAACAGTAAAGCCTTAATTTGACCGGCGTTAAATCTTGAAAGTTTGAAAAACACATTCGTTCAGGGCGAGAGAATACAGAGACTGAGGAAACCTGATTTAAAACGTCTAGGACAGATATTTCCTTTTTTTTTCTTCAATTTAGGTATATAATACCATATTAGCAAAATATGAAAAAGAAATAATTTTAAAATAGGACCAGCAACATTTTGCGTGGGTTTGACGAGTTGTAGATATTTCATCTTAAAAAAAAAGACTTTTAAACGCGTAATAACTAAAGAATTCAAAATTAAAATAAAACAGAGAAAAATTCATGAACTTTTTTGAATCAAACGAGAGCATATTTTCTTGGAGTGACTGAACCAATCGAACTCCGTGGCTTGGTATGCTCGTGACCAAAACTTTCACTCACAGGAGAAAGGCATCGTAAAGGCAGAAGTCGTGGGTTGGTTAGCTGTCAATGCTGCAGTCGTGTTAGATGATGTTGTTGTTGTTGGTGGTGGTGGTGATGATGGTGTTTTAATGATACCGGTACCTTTCTGGTTTCCTCTCAGCCTCCACGTCCCCTCCATCCCGGCTTCCACTTCCTCTGAGGAGTGAGATTTGTCTCCTGCTGATATACGATCAGGTTAAAAGTTGATGGCGATATCAATACAAATCACAGAGCACCTTTATTTTTTATTCATTTATTTTTCAAACAACTTAACTCTTTTTAGTTTATGTAGCAGCAGATTCAGAATACATTCATATATACATATACGTGTGTGTGTGTGTGTGTGAGTATAGAAAGAGTGAAATAGAGAGAGAGAGAGAGAGAGAGAGAGGGATAGAGAGAGATAGAGTGAGAGAGATAAATAGATAGACAGATAGATAGATAGATAGATAGATAGAGAGAGAGAGAGAGAGAGAGAGAGAGAGAGAGAGAGAGAGAGAGAGAGAGAGAGAGAGAGAGAGAGAGAGAGAGAGAGAGAGAGAGAGAGTGTTTTCCTTGAAAAAAAAAACAACAGTGACGCCCTCATTTCAAAATGGTAAACTTTTCATATTCAATTTAGCAGCAAATGCGACGTGGTTTCAATCTCAAACTGGTACTGATAGACTCTGATAAATGGAGGGAAGAATTAATGGGTCGATGTTGTTTGTTTAGTCTGCTTCTTTAACCCCATGTTTTTAAGCGTTCCGAACCAAGATCTGGTTATAAAACAAAGTGTCGGCTTAAAAAATAAAGAAATGAAGAAGTTTTACTCTATACAGGCACCAAAATCAATGTTCAGGGATCTAAATGCGACATTTTGATGTAGTATATTTGCAAAAGAATTTGATGAGATTTGTCCAAATTTTACTTGGAGCCTTTTCCTGGATGAAAGTTGATCGAAGATAGCAGCAAAAAAAAAAAAAAAAAAAAAAAAAAAAAAACAAGCACAAAATACCCTATAACGAAGAAACAAAACAAAACAAAACAAACACACACCCCCCCCCCCACAAAAAAAAAAAAAAAAAAAAAAAAAAGAAACAATCAAAACAAACAAATCAACAGAACAAATCCAAAAATAAGAAAAGGACAAAAAAAAAAAAAAAATGGTAGGAACTAAGAAAATCTGCATCCCCAATATAACGTAATAAATTAATGAAATAATTATAAAGCCATTACAATATGAACACAATAAAAGAAAATACAATAATACTAACAGGAAGAACATGAAGGAGAAAAACCAGACCAAAATGAAAAGGAAGCGACAAAGCTAATAAAGTAGAGAGTTCAGCAGGGAAAAGCAGTATTGCCTCGGGTGTATACACGAATAACAAAACAAATTCACAAAAAAGTGGTGGACTTAAAATAATAAAAAAAAAAACAACAAGAAAATAAAATAAAATCCAAGCAACACTCTAACAACAACTCCCCCCCCCCAAAAAAAAAAAAAAAAAAAAACTACCCAGAATGAGAAAAGGAGCGTCCCCCTCCCACACATACACAAAAAGCAGCAATGCAATAAACAAAACCAACATAAATAAATAAAAATTTCTACAGGACCAATTACCTCCAAACTTGATTACCGTTATAAGAGCTGCCACCACCAAAAGCACCAAAATCAGCAAAAGGCCTAACCAAAGTTTCTTCTTGCTGAACACGCTGGACACTGGGCCAGGCTGGCCAGCCGCCGCGGCACTGCTGGAGACCTTCTGGCGACTCTTGTTGTTCTCGTTGTTGGGGGTGAAGTCAGCGCTGTAGTGGTTGTTGTTGTTGTTGATGCTGACGTTACCGGGCTCGGAGAGCGCCGCTGTTGTCGATGGGGTGACTGCCGCGGTCACCACCTTGCTCACTCCCTCGCCTGACGGGTTAAAGGTCACAACGACGTCTTTCGGGGACACGGCAGGGGTTGGGCTTGAGGAGCCGGGGGAGCCGGGACCGTCTCCCACTCTAGTATCTTCGTCATCAACCCTGACGTGATGGTCAACACTGCCCGTGGTCTCCTGAGTCATGCTGCGGCGTGTCTGTAGTATTTACTCACACACAAGACAGGGCAGCTTCTTTCTTGTTGACCCTCTCTGTGTCTCTGTGTCTCTCTTTCTCTCTGTCTGTCTGTCTGTCTGTCTGTCTGTCTCTCTCTCTCTCTCTCTCTCTCTCTCTCTCTCTCTCTCTCTCTCTCTCCTGCCAGCAGAGGCTGTTGAGGCTACAAAATGCTGGCAAAGAAGGCCTTGCGATCTCGTGGTTCCCTTGTCACCGCCAGAACCAGTGTTAGAACACTGCGCTTTCAATGTCCGTGATGAGGCCGCATTGCTGGAACCAGCACCTGAAACATCCAGGAACAAAACAGGGGAACACGAGGTGATTATTCTATGGTTGTTGGTAAGGAAGCGTTTACGCTTGTCATTTTGATCTATTTTTTAGGGAGCTTGTTCATGCACACACACTCACAGATACAAAAAATTAGGAAAGATGTCTGCAATAGATTTTTTCTGTTGTATATTTTTATATGGTAAGGAACAAAATCAGCTACAATTTTCGTTTTTCGTGTAAATGTTGTGAAGGGATATGACATCAGAAATAACGATTGCGTTCCCTTGCTAGATTCTAGCAGTGTAACCTAATAACCATCTAGATTCTAGCAGTGTAACCTAATAACCATCTAGATTCTAGCAGTGTAACCTAATAACCATCTAGATTCTAGCAGTGTAACCTTATAACCATCTAGATTCTAGCAGTGGAACCTTATAACTATCTAGATTCTAGCAGTGGAACCTTAAAACCATCTACATTCTAGCAGTGTAACCTTATAACCATCTAGATTCTAGCAGTGGAACCTGATAACTATCTAGATTTTAGCAGTGTAACTTTATAACCATCTAGATTCTAGCAGTGGAACCTTATAACCATCTAGATTCTAGCAGTGTAACCTGATAACTATCTAGATTCTAGCAGTGGAACCTTACAACCATCTACATTCTAGCAGTGTAACCTTATAACCATCTAGATTCTAGCAGTGTAACCTGATAACTATCTAGATTCTAGCAGTGTAACCTGATA
The DNA here is from genome assembly GCA_033675545.1 of Elysia crispata. Taxonomy (NCBI): domain Eukaryota; kingdom Metazoa; phylum Mollusca; class Gastropoda; family Plakobranchidae; genus Elysia; species Elysia crispata. The sequence goes on along the minus strand of JAWDGP010002483.1, from coordinate 165,152 downwards.
ACCATCAAGATTCTAGCAGTGTAACCTGATAACTATCTAGATTCTAGCAGTGGAACCTTACAACCATCTACATTCTAGCAGTGTAACCTTATAACCATCTAGATTCTAGCAGTGTAACCTGATAACTATCTAGATTCTAGCAGTGTAACCTGATAACTATCTAGATTCTAGCAGTGTAACCTGATAACTATCTAGATTCTAGCAGTGGAACTTTATAACCATCTAGATTCTAGCAGTGGAACCTTATAACCATCTAGATTCTAGCAGTGTAACCTGATAACTATCTAGATTCTAGCAGTGGAACCTTACAACCATCTACATTCTAGCAGTGGAACCTTATAACCATCTAGATTCTAGCAGTGTAACCTGATAACTATCTAGATTCTAGCAGTGTAACTTTATAACCATCTAGATTCTAGCAGTGTAACCTGATAACTATCTAGATTCTAGCATTGTCCTCTCCCAAAGACACGTTTTACACACTTTTCCATTTTTCAGATGTTAAATTTTTAAAAATCTGAATCTCTTATTATTCTACCACTATAATAAGTACAACAAATCTCGTTTGAGCAAAAATCTCTATCTCTTTCACTCTAAACCTGTGACCTTGGTAGCAAGAGAGCAAGAAGGCGTTTCAATTTTTTTTTCGCTAGATCAACATATTGCACTTCATCTACCAAGTTTGTGTTGGCTTCAATAATAATAATAATAATAATAATAATAATAATAATAATAATAATAAGAACAACAACAACAACAATAACAATACTACTACTACTACTACTACTACTACTACTACTACTACTACTACTACTACTACTACTACTACTACTACTACTACTACTACTACTACTACTACTACTACTACTACTACTACTACTACTACTACTACTACTACTACTACTACTACTACTACTACTAATAAGGGTTTGGCCGCAGCTCTTTCATCATAATATACAAGTCATGTTGCGCCCTATGATTAAGGTTAGAACGGACAGGTGATCGGAATAGGATTGAGAAAAACAAAAATAGAAAGGTTACCAATCGAAACGAATGTAAGTAACAAATGGCAAACTAGTTAACGACACCATGTAAACACACACACACACACACACACACTATACAGCAGTAAGGTCTCGCCTGTTTTCAACAGGCGTTATCACTACAGACGACAATGAAACTTGCATCATCAGAAACGCGGTTATTCCATGTGGGCGTGGCGATAAGGCCACAACACTAGGCCAAGCGACTGAGGCTCACTTGTGCCTGAATGGGAAGAATGCGTGTAGGGTATATATTACATGCAACGTATTACACTACAAGAGCGCAGGTCTGTTCCCGAACCTTCCTATTTCCTCACAGCAATGACTCGATGCACCATCTGCCTAACAAACCACAGATCACCGCATGAGTCACACCGGCATTGATAGAAATTTGTTCTTTGACAAGATTAATGTCCCCTTGGAATCCTGACTGAACGCCTTGGCTTTTCACTAGTTCAAGGAAACACAAACACGCCGACAGAACTATCCAAAACCACTACCACCACCGCAGAACCAGAGATACTAACAAGTCAATTTTTTTTCTGATCCCAAAAGACGGCACAAGGCTATAATTTACCGGAGAAGATCCTTGGTTTTATACCTTGGACAGCGCGAACTCTGGTCTACATTTACGGCTTTCTCCCCTCAGATGTCACAAATCTGTGCCCACGCACTTCAATACTTATTTATCAGACCGCTTCCAGCATGTTCTTATTTCCGGAGACCTAAATAAAAATAAACAAATAACAAATGACTGCGCAGGCAGACTCTTAGGAAACTTACTATAAACCCTACATAATAGAATAGCAGCAAGCGCTCATTCAGACGCAAGCTTGCAAGACACTCTATAGTGAGATTGAATATCACATGGGAAAACAGCTTTAGGCTTTCATTCCGATACTAGACACTTTAGTGAGATTGAACATCGCATGAGAAAACAGCTTTAAGCTTTCATTCAAATACAAGATTCTGTAGTGAGATTGAATATCACACCAGAAAACATTTTAGGGCTTTCATTCAGACATAAACATTCCATATTGAGATTGACCTAAAAAAAAAAAAAAGCAAAATGTCTTCAGGCTTTTTGTCAGACACAAAACAGTCTACATATTGTGCTAGAATGGTCTTCAACTTCAAAGTCTTACAGCAGCCAAAGCAATATCCAAAGTCCAGAGCGTTTTACGTCACCCCTTCTTACATTAAGAGCTACACTGGTGTGTCAAAGGACTGACCCTTAAGTTTCTTAATTTCACTGTGCCCTTTTACGTGGCTTCCTGGTGAAATTAAAAAAAAGAGCAGTTATGTAAGTTCACAATGCACGTGGCTTCCTGGTGAAATTATAAAAAAAGAGCAATTATGTAAGTTCACAATGCCCTTATATATACATGTAAGTCTTCATGAGGCGCTATTAATGTCTGAAACGTTCTACCACAATGTTTCGCAGGAATGGAGTGGAAATCTACATATTTATAGAAATGCGATGCGTAGAGACTTCTTCATCGTATCGAGCCCATTTTCTGTTTGGAGAAATAAAAGGCATGAAGAGACAAACCATGACACGAACAGAAAAGGGTAAGGAACTCAATTACAAAAAATAATAATTAAGTAAACCATAAAAAAAAAAACCTCTAAAAAGGAAGGGCCATTTGCAGTGAAAATGCTGAACATAAAGAAACAGATTTTACCTAAATGAAATTTGACCTTACACTCCCTTCGTAAAGTAAAATTTCAGAGTACAATAATTACATGTATCTTAAATACCAATGCGCACCAGGAGAAATTCCGCGCCAGAGGTCAATGAAGAGTTTAGACAGGTAAAGGCTTACGGCGTACAGAACACCCCTCCCCCCCCCACACACACACACACCACCAGTTTTTACGACACTCCCGCACTAGCCACTGTAATAAATCGTAGGAGTTTGTATTTTTATGCAACCGCGACAGAAACGGAAACAGCTACCTACGAAATACGGATAGCAAGCAAATCTGATGACACCCGTGGTCACAGTGATACCATCTACATAGCAGTTTGCATCTAATTTTTATTTTTGTACTTTGTTTCCATTCAAAGAGGACTGATTCCAAAGAGTGCGCGACGGAATGCGACTGTGACAGGGAAGAGGTTTTGACCACGGGCTATTATCATGGGCCTCTGGCTAGGGTGGAATTTGTTCAAGTGGGTCATCGTTCGGTGGGTTGACATAGAGAGAGAGACAATCACGTACATGAAAGAAAAGGAATAGAGGCGGACGGGGGCAGACATGGAGACTGCGAGAAAGAAAGAAAGAAAGAAAGAACGATTGTCAGGCATACAGACAGACAAGAGAGAGAATGCTTTAAAAAAAAGTGAAACAGGCTTACAAAAAAAAAACAAAACAAAAAAAAAAAAAAATCATAAAAGAGGCAAGAAAGAAAGAGAAAAAAAAAAAAACCCTGCAAAACAAATACAAAAACAACATTGTAAACAATGAAGAGATAGAGATATAGAAAAATAGATGGAGAGGGGGAGAGAGAGAGAGAGAGAGAGAGAGAGAGAGAGAGAGAGAGAGAGAGAGAGAGAGAGAGAGAGAGAGAGAGAGAGAGAGAGAGAGAGGGGGGAGGGAGGGAGAAAGCGTAACAGTGATGAGAGAGTCAGAGAGAAACAGACAGCCAGAGAGACCCCGATTGCCATTGAAAAGCTCTCACCCAGCTTAAGACACAGACACAGTTTTTTCCCCCCAAACCTTTTACATGGATTAGTTTTATTTTTGTGCAATGAAACCAACACTACCTTGAAACTAAAGAACTCGCGTGCTTAGAATTAAAAGTCAGCATCTTATCAAAGCTTGCATTGTTTGCGACATGCTTCGTGATGCTTGCATTCCTTACATAGCCCGCGAAGCCACTTCAATAAAGATAAAGAATGCTTCCTCTCTAGGCCGTAAGAAGGGGAAAAACAGGTTTTGCCGTTTTGTTACGGACAAGCTTATAATTAAAATTTGAAACAACTAGATTTGGATCTAGATAACACGTAGTAAAAATATGATACGTTTACAAGCTATAGTAAAATGGTAACCTTGAAATTCCATTCCATGCCAAAGAGTAAAGGACAATTAAGGAATTATACTAAATCTAAAGATCAAAGGAGAGAAAGGAATATGACGATGAAGGAAAAGAAACAAAAGAAATAGAAGAAGAAAGAGTAGTAGAAAGAGAATAATGATGATAATAATAATAATAATAATAATAATAATGATAATGATAATAATAATAATAATAATAATAATAATAATAATAATAATAATAATAATAATGATAATAATAATAATAATAATAATAATAATAATAATAATAATAATAATAATAATAATAATAATAATAATAATAATAATAATAATAATAATAATAATAATAATAATAATAATAATAATAATAATAATAATAATAATAATAATAATAATAATAATAATAATAATAATGAGGAGAGGAGGAGGAGGAGCAGCAGCAACAACAGAAGAAGAAAAAGAAGAAAAAGAAAGAGGAGAAGGAAAAGAAGAAGAAAGTACGGCTAGTTTCACACAAAATTTTAATCTGAATATCTTGTTACTCAAATCAATTAGATCTAGTATTAAGACATCCTCACATTCCAGACATTTTTCAAGAAATGAATGGCAAAGCCTTACAAAGAATATAATGAATTGCATTTTTTCGTACGCCTACCTGTTTTGAAAGAACCCCTTACGGTGCGCAATGAGGTGAACAGAAGTTTAACGGGTTGAAAAAAAGTCTCACACTTTTAGCGACATAGATTTACATCTAATCTAGATCTAGATCTAAACCAAGTGCTGTGCAGGTAATATACAACATCCAACCTGCTACCACAGAAGCACTGCAGGTTTTGGTGCGATAGATCAAACAGAATACGTTTTTTAACTGCTAGATCTAGCTGCTGCCTGCGCGTGGTGACTGACTGCAGTGGCGCTGAACGACCCAATCTCTGCCGGAACCGAGCATGTAAGTTGGTCTGCCGAGCCCGCCACCCCAGTTTTTCTCGTACCGACGTCTGTCCGGTATATGCGATTATTGCCATACGTGAGAATAGTTCGATACTGAAATTTTCAGTGGAGTTCGATTCTATTTATGAGTTTTGGTACTTTAGTCTCGGCTTTGACTGCGCTTCTATTTAAAGAGTTTTGGTAATTTCACTGTTAGCATTATGTGCTTCTGTTTTAGAGTTCTAGTAGTTTCACTTTTAAAATTGTGTGATTCTGTTAAAAGAGTTTTGGTACTTTCACTTTTAGACTTGTCCGATTCTATTTAAAAGTTTTTAGACTTTATGATACGATTTCATTATTTGAGTACCGCAGTAAGCTCTGCTCTTTTTCTAGAACAGCGTGATTCTACTTATGAGTTTCCATATTCTCACTATTTCAGTATTGTGTGATTCTATTTGAGAGACTTTCTACTCCCAGAAAGATCAATCCATAAACGCTAGTCATTTCTAATTTGATAAAAGCAGGTTAATTTTAGCGAACACCTTTTCATGATATCGTTGGACATAAACTTTGAGGAATTGACTTGAAGGCTGATCTTATCACCACGATTACTGTAGATCGGCCGAAGATTTAACTTGACCCCGCGCCTCTGGTTTACGTACCTCACTTTACCTGTAAATCTAAAATACAGACAATGACCACTGTTATACATTTGAGGATGAGACTGAGAAAAAAACATAAGCTTGGAGCCTCATCTTATTTCTACTGTTATACGAACAGATCAGCTAAGGATCTATTGTGCTGTGTACACAGCTTTACAGTTACATTGAGAATCAGTTAAAATGTATGCTTAACCCTTGAAACGTTTATATTCACTCGTGTACAAACTATGATCACTGTTACTTATACGACGTTTTTTTTTTTATTTCATAAAAACATTTTGAATAGATGCATAATTCTACTTTCTATCGTTTACAAACTGTTTGCATCCAAAAAAAGTCTTTTGATACTCTTCTATAACTGATAATAAGCTTTACGTCCACGACACAAACTTGATAAACCGTTCTAGAATCGATTCACTGGAATCGGTGGAAACAGATAGAAGAAACAGAAATCGATTCCAGCGGTGCGGGCGGCGCGCAGAAGCCACTGCCGCCTGCTGAATCAATGAGTCGGTGGCGCTGAAAGGCGGATGAATCAGCGCGCCAGGTGAATTACATTCATGACACCAAGTTGGTGGCGCTCGCCTCTCCTCGCCACCAGGAAACTGGATTCCTCCTTCCAGCCACAATGCCACCCCTCCACCCCCTCCTCCAATCCCCATTTTATCGGAAAATAGAAGCGCTCTGAGGAATCTAGACCTGGAATCATTCTATTGTCTTAAATAATTTTTCTTTCATGAACCTCAACAGCGCCAAATTGAAAGCGTGTGGCCAATGTGGGCTGCACATGGAATCCACGAATGCTGTGATGGGCTTAGAATTCTAGCGGCATTAAATACGCAATAATCATGACGGCAAATGACATTGCTATGTTTATTGATGGGTTTTAGATTACGATGACTAAGCATCGATAATTTGTTATCAGAAAGAAAAAAAAATCTCTCTCTCCGTCTGTTTTTTTCTTTTTTCTTTTTCCCTTTAAAGATCGACGTAACCTGACAGACTCACCGGTTATCCAACTTCTCGTTTAATCTGAATGATGGAGGATTCATCACTGGGTTCTACTTTCTCTTTTTTGATCAAGTGCGATGTGGTTTGATTTGAGAGTTGAGTTAGTCACCGAGCATTGATTTTAGAATCACTTAGGAGATTTGTGCTTCGATAGGACATAAGTAAAAAAGCATTGATTCTAGGGTCACTTAGGAGATCTGTGCTTCGATAGTTCATAAGTAAATAAGCATTGATTCTAGGGTCGCTCAGGAGATCTGTGCTTCGATAGGACATAAGTAAATAAGCATTGATTCTAGGATCACTTAGGAGATTTGTGCTTCGATAGGACATAAGTAACCAAGCACTGATTTTAGGATCACTTAGGAGATTTGTGCTTCGATAGGACATAAGCAACCAAGCACTGATTTTAGGGTCACTTAGGAGATTTGTGCTTCGATAGGACATAAGTAAATAAGCATTGATTCTAGGGTCACTTAGGAGATCTGTGCTTCGATAGGACATAAGTAAATAAGCATTGATTCTAGGGTCACTTAGGAGATCAGTGCTTCGATAGGACATCAGTAACCAAGCACTGACTTTAGACTCAGGAGACTTGAGCTTCGATAGGACATCAGTAACCAAGCACTGATCCTAGGGTCGCTTAGGAGATCTGTGCTTCGATAGGACATAAGCTTCAGGCCTCCCCACACACACACACACCTCTCCCAGTGTTCGGGGATTGTTAAATAATCCTATCCCTCTACCACCCCCCCCCCAAAAAAAAAAAAAAAAAAACAAAACCGGACGCACACACACACACTCTCTCTCTCTCTCTCTCTCTCTCTCTCTCTCTCTCTCTCTCTCTCTCCCCATCCTCGCTTTGGGATAGTTTAAAATCTTGATTTAAATATGCAGCCCTAGTATGTTATTATGAGATTGTCCTTAAAGGCCATAACACATATCTACAAAAAATAGCGGCCGGGACCTGTGGTTCGCTTCACCGGAGAAATGAACTCATGAAGGTTGCGTGAAAAAATAGGCACTCTGCTTTGGTCTTTTAAATTTTTTTTTTACTACTAACTGGAGACGGACTACTTTTTTTCGCCACCCCACGCCGCACACTTTATTGTGTTTGAAGTGGATCCCATTCGCGCCACACAATTTATGATCTCAGTGTAGAGATAAACCAGAGAGTGTAGATCTTTATGTGTCCTATCTGGATAAACCAGAGAGTGTAGATCATTATGACTGTGTCCTATCTGGCTAGACCAAGTGAGGACTGCGTGAAGAAATATGTCCAGATTTTTTATATTTTTTTTTTTAGTGTTTGAGGTATCTTCATCTCCATTTATAACAGAAATGACGTGTCACGGTTCTGTACAACGTTAGGCTGTTAAAAGAGTGGCTGTCAGAGATAAAAATTTGTTATTGTTGTAATGTATGCTATTCTGCAACGCAGATATCTTTTCACCTGCTCATTGGAACGAGGAGTAATGCTTGAATTATTATATAAATTTCTCCCGAGAAACAAAAACATCATCAACAACAACAACGACAACAACAACAACAACAACAACAACAACAACAACAACAAATAATAATAATAATAATAATAATAATAATAATAATAATAATAATAACAACAACAACAACAACAACAACAACAACAACAACAACAACAACAACAACAACAACAACAACAACAACAACAATAATAATAATAATAATAATAATAATAATAATAATAATAATAATAATAATAATAATAATAATAATAATAATAATAATAATAATAATAATAATAATAATAATAATAATAATAATAATAATAATATGAGAACTCCCCTTGGCCCAATCCTGACTTTTTTTTTCGGTAAAAATTTAATCTACTCGAAACCTTAGCGTTTAATCAATGTCAACTTGACCCATTCAACATCACGACAAAAATAAATATCGAAAGCGATTATTTTTTATTCATGTAATCGCGCGGCGGGTCAAGCCGACTAAGTATTCTAACTTCTTCCTCTCTATCCGACTCTCGCAATGCGGTGCCAAAAGATTCGATGCATTGGCTCGGAATCTTACAGCAAAAGATAGATTACCGTAATTCACCTGCACGAACATGAAATTGGTGATAAATGATATACGTCAGACGTGATATGAGTTCCACAGAATTGACATACATCTAACATGATGTGAATTCCCCCGAACTGAGATATTATGCTTCTCAATCTCCGACCCCCACGCTCTACCCTGTGATCAATGCCGGCTTGCCTGTAACTGATGTGTTTACCGCGATGCTGAGATTGAACGGTGCCAAGATTCAGAGAGCGGTGTTAGCTCGGAGCTATCGACATGTTTTTTTTTTTATGTGGACACTCTTCACGAACTGTTGCCCTCCTCAATATCGATTAAAAAAGACTTATCTGACATCGATGAAATTCTTTCAACAATAAAAAAAACCAACAGCCGAACAAAAATAAACTCCAAAGAACTCCCCCCCCCCCTAAAAAAAACCCAAAAAACAATAAAAAAAAAAAAAACCAACAAATAACAAACAACAAAAAAACAACAACAAACAAACAAAAACAAAACAAAACAAAAAACAACAACAACAACAAAATGCACACACAGAAAAAAACAACAACACACAAAAAAAAACAAAAAAAAACAACAAAAGCAAAAAAGAAAAATTCTTTGAACGCCCACTTTCATGTTGGGACGAACAATGGGCAGCCATGGATTCCCGAAAGGCAGTGCACCTGTTTGTTCGTCGACGCACAGGCACAGCTTCACACAGAGTGTTGAGCGAAGGATCTTATACAAAACAGATCGGGACAGTGAAAAAATTATTTGTTTTCTGGTAACAGCACTGTCGTAAAAAGGCGACTGAACGAATGACCTTTGCTATCTCAATTTCACTCAACCCTAACTAGAAGGAAGTGAATCATTATAATGCAAATACAAATGTTAGACGCGTCTCCGGAAATGATTAAATTTGACCTTTCTATGGGATCGCCTTTCGCTCTTAATTTAGGACGAGAAGACAAGTTCCTGCGCCATAGGCGTTCATGTGACGGTGATGTCATCCAATTGACCCACGCCATCATGGATTCGTGTCAATGAACTTTTCTAACAGTTAGGAAATGCCCACGATCTCTCGCGTGGTTGACAAAGGCCAGGGTATCACTGGTTTCTGCAGCTGGATATTTCTCAGCCGAACGTGGATTTGCTTTGCCCGCCCACGACACGAAGATGGCAGGCCTAATCGCATGTATCAAAATCCAGCTCCCATCAGACAGGACGCAACTGGAGAAATGAGGCCATCACTACCAGTCCTACCGGCGGGTGTGGTGCTCGAACCCGCGAAGAGGTCCCTGCCAATATCATAGCAGACGTCTTTGCCCCATAGCCACTGGCTCGAAAGTAAAAACCAATCAGGAAGCAAAGAGACTCATACTTAATTCAAAGAGCTCAAAACATGCTGGATCTGTCACACCGTAGATCTGCAGTGCTGATCGCTGTGGGGTTAGAACGTCCGCCATCATATCCGCAGTGACATTCTTCGTGGTTCGATCCGCACACCGTCGGCAGGTGAGTCTGGGGCCTCATGTTTTCAGTTCCCATCTATCCTTGTGGTGAGTCTGGGGCCTCATATTTCAGTTCCCATCTACCCTTGTGGTGAGTCTGGGGCCTCATGTTTTCAGTTCCCATCTACCCTTGTGGTGAGTCTGGGGCCTCATGTTTTCAGTTCCCATCTACCCTTGTGGTGAGTCTGGGGCCTCATGTTTTCAGTTCCAATCTACCCTATTAGTGAGTCTGGGCCTCATGTTTTCAGTTCCAGTCTACCCTTGTGATGAGTCTGGGGCTTCATGTTTTCAGTTCCCATCTACCCTTGTGGTGAGTCTGGGGCCTCATGTTTTCAGTTCCAATATACCCTGGTGGTAAGTCTGGGGCCTCATGTTTTCAGTTCCAGTCTACCCTTGTGATGAGTCTGGGGCTTCATGTTTTCAGTTCCAATCTACCCTTGTGGTGAGTCTGGGACCTCATGTTTTCAGTTCCAATCTACCCTAATAGTGAGTCTGGGGTCTGATGTTTTCAGTTCCAATCTACCCTAATAGTGAGTCTGGGGTCTGATGTTTTCAATTCCAATCTGCCCTAATAGTGAGTCTGGGGTCGGATGTTTTCAATTCAAATCTGCTCTAAAAGTGAGTCTGGGGTCTGATGTTTTCAATTCCAATCTGCCCTAATAGTGAGTCTGGGGTCTGATGTTTTCAATTCCAATCTGCCCTAATAGTGAGTCTGGGGTCTCATGTTTTCAGTTCCAATCTGCCCTAATAGTGAGTCTGGGGTCTGATGTTTTCAATTCCAATCTGCCCTAATAGTGAGTCTGGGGTCTGATGTTTTCAATTCCAATCTGCCCTAATAGTGAGTCTGGGGTCTGATGTTTTCAATTCCAATCTGCCCTAATAGTGAGTCTGGGGTCTGATGTTTTCAATTCCAATCTGCCCTAATAGTGAGTCTGAGGTCTGATGTTTTCAATTCCAATCTGCCCTAATAGTGAGTCTGGGGTCTCATATTTTCAGTTCCAATCTGTCCTAATAGTGAGTCTGGGGTCTGATGTTTTCAGTTCCAATCTGCCCTAATAGTGAGTCTGGGGTCTGATGTTTTCAGTTCCAATCTAACCTTGGGGCGAGTCTGGTGTCTGATGTTTTCAATTCCAATCTGCCCTAATAGTGAGTCTGGGGTCTGATGTTTTCAATTCCAATCTGCCCTAATAGTGAGTCTGGGGTCTGATGTTTTCAGTTCCAATCTACCCTTGTGGTGAGTCTGGGGCCTCATGTATTCAATTCCAATCTACCCTAATAGTGAGTCTGGAGTCTGATGTTTTCATTTCCAATCTACCCTAATAGTGAGTCTGGGGTCTGATGTTTTCAATTCCAATCTGCCCTAATAGTGAGTCTGGGGTCTGATGTTTTCAATTCCAATCTGCTCTAATAGTGAGTCTTGGGTCTGATGTTTTCAATTCCAATCTGCCCTAATAGTGAGTCTGGGGTCTGATGTTTTCAATTCCAATCTGCCCTAATAGTGAGTCTGGGGTCTCATGTTTTCAGTTCCAATCTGCCCTAATAGTGAGTCTGGGGTCTGATGTTTTCAATTCCAATCTGCCCTAATAGTGAGTCTGGGGTCTGATGTTTTCAATTCCAATCTGCCCTAATAGTGAGTCTGGGGTCTGATGTTTTCAATTCCAATCTGCCCTAATAGTGAGTCTGGGGTCTGATGTTTTCAATTCCAATCTGCCCTAATAGTGAGTCTGGGGTCTGATGTTTTCAATTCCAATCTGCCCTAATAGTGAGTCTGAGGTCTGATGTTTTCAATTCCAATCTGCCCTAATAGTGAGTCTGGGGTCTCATATTTTCAGTTCCAATCTGCCCTAATAGTGAGTCTGGGGTCTGATGTTTTCAGTTCCAATCTGCCCTAATAGTGAGTCTGGGGTCTGGTGTTTTCAATTCCAATCTGCCCTAATAGTGAGTCTGGGGTCTGATGTTTTCAATTCTAATCTGCCCTAATAGTGAGTCTGGGGTCTGATGTTTTCAATTCTAATCTGCTCTAATAGTGAGTCTGGAGTCTCACGTTTTCAGTTTCAATCTAACCTTGTGATGAGTCTGGGGTCTCGTGTTTTCAGTTCCAATTTACTCTTGAGGTGAAGTTGGGACCTCATGTTTTTAGTTCCAATCTACCCTTGAAATATATCTAGAGCCTGATGTTTTCAGTTCCAAAGTACCCTTGTGGCGTGTCTAGGGTCTCATGTTTTCTGTTCCAATCTGCACTTCTGGTGAGATCACCATTTTGTTGATGCAATCCAACAAGCGCACAAAATACAAAAATACTATACGCGGTAACAGTCAGAGAGCAAAGGCATGGGTCTTTATGGGACAAGTAAAGCATGCAACAGCCAGAAAATATGTGGCACACGTCATGT
>JAWDGP010002483.1:145000-147500 GCA_033675545.1 Elysia crispata | reverse complement strand
AAGTGGAAGACATTCGGAAGATCCATGGAACGTTATAGATCTCGAAGTCAATCCTAGCAAAAAACTTCAGAGGAGATTGACATAATGTTTTACACTAAAAAAAAAAAAAGAATAGATTTCGGGACCATTTGTTGAAGTTGATAGGGAAATGCGAATACGAAATGGCTACGGTGGGGTGAACCCTTTCATTCATCACGGATGTATAGATCTAGACACGACATGTTACGCCTCGTCGGATCTTTGGGTTGTATCTCAAAAGACAATTTGACTCTAAAATCGCGCGTAGTAGTAGGTAATATATTGGAAAACAAAATTGTTATTATTTTCTGTACTTTCTCAAGCTAATCATAATATAAAGATCGCAATCTGAAACGTGTAATGGGTCATCAGATTTTTGTGGGCCGCCAATAAAATAAAATAAAAAAAAATATTATATATATGAAAAAGCTACTCTAGATCACGGGATTTTACGTGGGCATATTTTTAAATCCCAACGTTATTTTTGGATTACAAAACATTTTAAAACCCTATTCTAATCCTATTATCAAACATGCGAGACAAACCATTGAACTAGATAGATATTTTACTTAGCGTACAAATCTGTGTTTGTTTATAATGCGAAACGAACACAACGTTTGTTTTTTGGATTTTTAAATGGCGTGGCGGTCTGAATAAGTTGGACTATCGAAACTAGATCTAGGCGGTTAGCCTATTCTCAATTAAATATAAGATAAGATTTAGATCTCTAGAGAGATCTGATCTAGATCTAATTTAGATCTACATCTTACAAATCTGTATGTTTTTAATGCGAAACGAACACAACGTTGGAAATTCCCGAGCTTTCTAATTTATCTAGCGTTTAAAAGGATCTAAAGAGAAAAAAAAAGATTGGGAAAGAAAAGAATATTAAGTCGATTTTCGTTTTTCCAAAAGAAATCAAGTTCTATATCTAAATTTTTTGTTTAGAATTGGAATTATCAAGATATCTAGATTCTAGGTAAAGATGGATAGGTGGGGGCACCTAGATCATGTAAGTAAGAGGAGAGATATCAAGACCATTTATAAGCCTTTCTGAATACACACACGCACCCCAGCCACAGCACATTGCACCAGGGTCCCGTTTGTAGAAAGGGTTTTCAGCTTGTCTTCCTAACGCTAACTTTAAAGCGACGTAGACTTGTACAAACAAAAAGTGCCTAGAGATGCACTGCTTTGCGGGAATTCATAACTATTCATCTTGTTAAAAAAAAGGGTCTTATATAGATTAGAATTAAAAAAAAAATGGAATCCCAGCATATACAAACCAATAAAATACAAAACAAAACATGATGGAAGAATAGAGCTATCTTTAATCTCAGGAAACAACCGGGCAAAGTTGTTGGTCTGTCGAAGAGATACGACTGAGAGATGTTCGAATATGTCCACAGAATACATCATGGCGTGAGCAAAGGACTGGAGCGTCTAAAATATCTCTGGCTTAAGGGAAAAAAAAAAGCAACACTGGAGATATCAAGACATGGTAAAGTTGTGTTGAAGGTCTGTCCAAAAGATACGACAGGTGTTGACTGAGGGACTTTTCAAAATAAATAAAGTACAACACGGTGTGAGCATAGGATTATATTTCATCTGGTCTAAGAATAAAAATAACATCGGGAAATATCAAGATAGGAAATGTAGGTGTGTCCAAAAGATACGACTGGGGTTGGCTGAGGGACGTTCCAAAATCTCCATAAATAAAGTCCAACATGGTGTGAGCAAAGGGTTATATTGTATCTGGTCTAAGGGTAAAAAAAAAACAGCGGGAAATATCAAGACAGGAAAATCGTTGCAATATCTCCATAAATAAAGTCCAACATGGTGTGAGCAAAGGGCTAGACTACCTCTAGTCTCAGGAAATACCCGTAACACCCCAGACACGAGAAATCTGTAGTGCAGTGCAGGTCCAAAAGAGGCGCTACAGTTGGCATGAGTAGTCGAGGACAGCACTGTCTAATTTCTTCTTAACTTGAATCTACGAAAGGCACAGGAGAGATAGAAGATAGATAGATAGAGAGAGAAGGAGAGAGAAAGGCAGAGAGAAAGGCAGAGAGATAAAGAGTGAGCGAAAGAGAGACAGAGAGAGACAGCGACAGAAAGAAAGAGAGAGCAAGAGAGAGAGAGAGAGAGAGAGAGAGAGAGAGAGAGGGAGAGGGAGAGACAGACAGATAGATAGATAGATAGATAGATAGATAGACAGAGAGAGATAAAGAGAGGCAGACAGATAGAGAGTGAGAGAAAGAGAGAGGGAGAGGGTTGGCAGAGAGATAGATAGATAGATAGAAAGGTCAGGTAGAGAGAGAGAGAGAGAGAGAGAGAGAGAGAGAGAGAGAGAGAGAGAGAGAGAGAGAGAGAGAGAGAGGGAGAGGGAGAGACAGACAGATAGATAGATAGATAGATAGATAGATAGACAGAGAGGCAGATAGAGGCAGACAGATAGAGAGTGAGAGAAAGAGAGAGGGAG
>JAWDGP010002483.1:130000-140000 GCA_033675545.1 Elysia crispata | reverse complement strand
TTTGAGGTCTCTTATTGAAGTTGACGGTGAAATGTGAGTGCGGAGCTGCTAAGCCATTCTCCTAGATTCTGGTTTCTCTTCCTTCATCGTGAGTAACGGCGAGGTACGTCAAGTCGGATCTGTGGATAGAACATTCGATTATAAAAACCAGCATCAATTGCGTAAATCTCGAGTGCAGTTTACTTAAATAACGCTTGGAAATACGTTTATCAGCCAGAAATTAGGATGTGTAATAGGCCTAGCGTAAAAAAAAAATACATGTATACATATAATTATATAAACGCTTATTTTCTAGGGAGAGAAAAAAATTAAACGAAAAAAGACATTTGGTAAAGAGAACAGCAAAGAAAGTGAGATAGACAGATAGGCAGATACACCGAGAAAGAGACAGAGGTAGACAGACAGATACACAGAGAAAGAGACATAGGTAGAAGACAGATACACCGAGAAAGAGACATAGGTAGACAAACAGATACACCAAGAAAGAAACATAGGTAGACAGACAGATACACCGAGAAACAGAGATAGGTAGACAGGCAGATACACCAAGAGAGATATAGGTAGACTGGCAGATACACCGAGAAAGAGAGATAGATAGACAGGCAGATACACCAAGAGAGATATAGGTAGACTGGCAGATACACCGCAAAAGAGAGATAGACAGGCAGGTACACCGAGAAACAGAGATAGACAGACAATGAGAAAGAGAGATAAGTAGACAGGCAGATACACCGAGAAAGAGAGATAGGCAGACAGGCAGATACACCGTAAAAGAGAGATAGGTAGACAGACTGATACACCGAGAAAGAGACAAAGGTAGACAGACAGATACGTCGAGAAAGAGACATAGGTATGCAGACAGATGCACCAGAAAGAGAGATAGATAGACAGACAGATACACCGAGAAACAGAGATAGGCAGACAATGAGAAAGAGAGATAGGTAGACAGGCAGATACACCGAGAAAGAGATAGATAGACAGGCAGAAAGACCGACAGAGATATAGGTAGGCAGGCAGATACACCGCAAAAGAGAGATAGACAGGTAGATACACCGAGAAAGAGAGATAGACAGGTAGATACACCAAGAAAAAGAAGAGATAGACAAGTAGATACACCGAGAAAGAGAGATAGATAGACAGGTAGATACACCGAGAAAGAGAGATAGATAGACAGGTAGATACACCGAAAAAGAGAGATAGATAGACAGATAGATACACCGAGAAAGAGAGATAGATAGACAGATAGATACACCGAGAAAGAGAGATAGATAGACAGATAGATACACCGAGAAAGAGAGATAGATAGACAGGTAGATACACCGAGAAAGAGAGATAGACAGGTAGATACACCAAGAAAGAGAGATAGACAAATAGATACACCGAGAAAGAGAGATAGACAGGTAGATACATCGAGAAAGAGAGATAGACAGGTAGATACACCGAGAAAGAGAGATAGACAGGTAGATACACCAAGAAAGAGAGATAGACAAATAGATACACCGAGAAAGAGAGATAGACAGGTAGATACACCGAGAAAGAGAGATAGACAGGTAGATACACCGAGAAAGAGAGATGGACAGATAGATACACCGAGAAAGAGAGATAGACAGATAGATACACCGAGAAAGAGAGATAGACAGGTAGATACACCGAGAAAGAGAGATGGACAGATAGTTACACCGAGAAAGAGAGATGGACAGATAGATACACCGAGAAAGAGAGATGGACGGACAAAGAGAAAGAGATATAGGTAGTTAGGCAGACCCACCGAGAAACAGAGAATGAGATGGATCGACAAAGAGAAAGAAAGATAGGCAGAGAAACGGAAAAATAATAATACCTAAACGGATTTGTACTTGAAGCAATATCCGGGAAGGGCTTGACAAAAACAGATGCAAACTTTAACTCGTCAACTAAAATTATAACATGAAAGGAGCGCAAAATCTTCCCGTACGTGCATGTAACCCATCCCGATGATTATTTTGAGCAGTTCAAAAAACATTTTTTTTCAATTCCTGGACCTGCTTTTGCTTTACCAGGGCTCAGCCTGTACTTAGTTTTCTAATTGCTATTCATGAAAAATGCCATGTCTGACTTTGAACGGAGGAAACGCTTTTAGATCTAGATTGCCAAAATCCCAAGGCTTATTGGCTTTGCTGAGAAGACGTGTAATAATTCTTTTCGACGTGAACACTTTAGGATTGGTGGATCTTGACTTGAGGTTTTTCAACTTGGGTTTTAAATTCTCAGAGAGTTAATATGCATCGTGTAGGGCTATAAGCCGTCATACTCAACGATAGCTGGTTTATGTTCTTAGCACGAATAGCAGGTGAAGAAGGAAGAGAGAGAGAGAGAGAGAGAGAGAGAGAGAGAGAGAGAGAGAGAGAGAGAGAGAGAGAGAGAGAGAGAGAGAGAGAGAGAGAGAGAGAGAGAGAGAGAGAGAGAGAGAGAGAGAAATCCCAAAAACCCCCAAGAGTTTTAGAATGGGAGCAGCAAATCTTTTGAAGAGTCTGGGTTTAGGAAGAGTGGGAGTAGGAGGACGAGACGTGGGGGCTTAACCTGACGGAAATAGTTAAAGAAAAAAATGAAAAAGAAGAAACGGTGGAATATAATTGTGATTTTTGAATAAGGCGAAAAGAACGAAGTGAAGGGTAAAAATGAGACAAAACGGTGCCGAGAAAGGGTGAGAGCAGAACTGTAGAGAGTTCTTTATGGAGGAATGGCGAATGTTGATTACGATAATACCTATAATGTTCACAATAACAACAACGATAATAATAATAATAATAATAATAATAATAATAATAATAATAATAATAATAATTATAATAATGACAACAGTAAAAATAATAATGATAACAGCAACAACGACGACAACAACAACAACAACAACAACAACAACAACAACAACAAAAAAACAACAACAACAACAACAACAACAACAACAACAACAACAACAACACCATCAGTATAAGCAGTATTGGAAGCACGAATAGTTGTCGTACTGGTGTTACATTTTTTTTTTTTTTTTTGGCATCAATTCACTGCGATGCTGATTTTTTTTCCCTGTAAAACCAGGCTATATCGCTATTTTTTGTAAATGCAGTGTCATATCTGAAAATACCCGGGCAGTTTACCAATACAGCGGCGTTATATCTTGATGCTTTATCTCTTCGAATAGGCAATCCACATAATTAGAAATGACTTCGTCTGACCTCGTCTTACGCGACATAGAGAAGCTGGGAAGATAAAATTATGAAACCCGAGTTTTTCGTAGCGAGAATCGTGCGTGCAAAGCGTGCGATGACTGGGACAATGTCATGCAGATCTGGGAGCGTGCGATGAGTGGGACAATGTCATGCAGATCTGGGAGCGAGCGATGAGTGGGACAATGTCATGCAGATCTGGGAGCAGGCGATGACTGGGACAATGTCATGCAGATCTGGGAGCGGGCGACGACTGGGACAATGTCATGCAGATCTGGGAGAGGGCGATGACTGGGACAATGTCATGCAGATCTAGGAGCGTGCGATGACTGGGACAATGTCATGCAGATCTAGGAGCGTGCGATGACTGGGACAATGTCATGCAGATCTAGGAGCGTGCGATGACTGGGATAATGTCATGCAGATCTGGGAGCGTGCGATGACTGGGACAATGTTATGCAGATCTAAGAGCGTGCGATGACTGAGACAATGTCATGCAGATCTGGGAGCGTGCGACGACTGGGACAATGTCATGCAGATCTGGGAGCGTGCGATGACTGGGACAATGTTATGCAGATCTGGGAGCGTGCGATGGCTGGGACAATGTCACGCAGATCTAGGAGCGTGCGATGAATGGGACAATGTCATGCAGGTCTGGGAGCGTGCGATGAATGGGACAATGTCATGCAGATCTGGGAGCGTGCGATGACTGGGACAATGTCATGCAGATCTGGGAGCGGGCGATGAATGGGACAATGTCATGTAGATCTGGGAGCGTGCGATGACTGGGACAATGTCCTGCAGATCTGGGAGCGTGCGTTGACTGGGACAGTGTCGTGCGATGAATGGGACAATGTCATGCAGATCTGGGAGCGTGCGATGACTGGGACAATGTCATGCAGATCTGGGAGCGGACGGCCTTGCCAGCAGTCGGAAAAAAGGGAAAAAAATCTGTTTTGTCTCAGATAGAAACTATAGATCAACTCAACTTTAACAAATGGAAAAAAAACGAAAAGCAACAACAACCAAACAAAAAAAGAAAAAAAAAACAAAACAAAACGAAAATTAATAAATATATTGAGGAACAAAATAAAAAAAAACACAACACAAAAAAAAACCCACTAAAAAACAAAGGCGACACATCGAGGTTTTTTTTTCTTTTTTCGGATAGAACAATCCACCTCGATTGAGGGTCTCTCATTAGGGACTCCAAGACTAAGTTGAAACATCCGGGGACTTTTTGACAAGTCGAGTTGACCTCTGCCTTATTGCTTTTCCAAACTGATGATTGCGGGCCATATCAATTAAAATTTCATTTGGCCTGTGGTGATAAAACATCATCTCCGACCCTCTCTGACAGGCTGCTTTCAAATAGCTTTCAATCATTCATATGACAATGTTTGCTGATTGTAACGAAAACAAAAGCGTCGGCGACAACGCAAGACCACTAACAACAGCTGCAACCGCCACAATAACAAATAATAACAGCAGCAATGACGGCCAGCTTACAAAATGACTTTCACTTATTTATAATATTTTTTTGACAGCAACAACAACAACAAGAACAACAAGAACAACAACAACAGCAACAACAATATTATTATTATTATTATTAATTAAAAAAAAAAAAAAAAAAAAAAAAATAATAATAATAATAATAATAATAATAATAATAATAATAATGATGATGATAATGATGATGATGGTAATAAAAAATTGACATAATAAAAATAATAATTGAATAATAATAATAATAATAATAATAATAATAATAATAATAATAATAATAATAATAATAATAATAATAATAATAATAATAATAATAATAATAATAATAATAATAATAATAATGCAGGGAGAAAGTTCTACAAAATTCGAAGTTTCCTTACTATGTGGTTATTGAGGACATTGCGATTGACAATCGGAGTTAAGGTAACATATATTGTTAAAGCTACATTCGAAAAACTGAAAGTGAAAGAGAAACGAGTAGCTTTCAGAAATTCAAACGTATCGGGGTAAAGAAACGTAAAGCATTTATCTTGCTACAAGCTACAAGCCAATTGTGACAAGGGAGATTACAAATTTTAACAATTCCAGGATTGATATTCAGAGTAGGTGATATCCCTTCGATCACAATAATCATTGCTTCTAATGTACTACAAAATACAGGTTTTATGACAATATGAAGCACTTTAAATTTTAAGGAAAAATCGAATAAAAATAATTTCTTTCAGTTGTACTCTAAATATCCACAACTAAAAGAACATGTGTGTATTTGAATATTTATACCATGCTACAAATGAATCTTCAGTGATCCGATCCCCTTATGGCTCAGTGGGTAAAGCATTGGACAATAATAACGAGGTTCCGAGTTGGATTCCTAGGTAGAGAAGCTAATGTGATCCAACCCATCCAGCCGTACGTTTGGCCTGTGAAAGAAACGCCATTTCAAGAACTCTTCGCGAAACTGAAATGACGTCAAGACTCGACAAAGAATAAATTCTAAGGACTCAGAACGGCGTCACAGAAACCGTTTTGTTCCATCTCGCGAGATTTTTATACAAACGAGATGTCTTCTTTGCGCCCACGTTTTACTTCAGTGCACTTGCAAGAGATTCTAGACTAAGTTTGTCTGTCTTTGCCCCTACTTTCACTTCACTACACTTGCGAGAGATTCTAGACTCGGTTAGTCTGTCTTCGCGCCTACTTTCACTTCACGACCCTTGAGAGATATTCTAGACTCAGTTTTTCTGTCTTCGCGCCTACTTTCACTTCACTACACTTGCGAGATATTCTAGACTCGGTTTGTCTGTCTTCGTGCCTATTTTCACTTCACGACCCTTGAGAGATATTCTAGACTCAGTTTGTCTGTCTTTGCCCCTACTTTCACTTCACGACCCTTGAGAGAGATTCTAGACTCGGTTAGTCTGTCTTCGCGCCTACTTTCACTTCACGACCCTTGAGAGAGATTCTAGACTCAGTTTGTCTGTCTTTGCCCCTATTTTCACTTCACGACCCTTGAGAGAGATTCTAGACTCGGTTAGTCTGTCTTCGCGCCTACTTTCACTTCACGACCCTTGAGAGAGATTCTAGACTCAGTTTGTCTGTCTTTGCCCCTATTTTCACTTCACGACCCTTGAGAGAGATTCTAGACTCGGTTAGTCTGTCTTCGCGCCTACTTTCACTTCACGACCCTTGAGAGATATTCTAGACTCAGTTTTTCTGTCTTCGCGCCTACTTTCACTTCACTACACTTGCGAGATATTCTAGACTCGGTTTGTCTGTCTTCGTGCCTATTTTCACTTCACGACCCTTGAGAGATATTCTAGACTCAGTTTGTCTGTCTTTGCCCCTACTTTCAATTCAATACACTTGCGAGAGATTCTAGACTCGGTTTGTCTGTCTTCGCGCCTACTTTCACTTCACGACCCTTGAGAGATATTCTAGACTCAGTTTGTCTGTCTTCGCGCCTACTTTCACTTCACTACACTTGCGAGATATTCTAGACTCGGTTTGTCTGTCTTCACGCCTACTTTCACTTCACTACACTTGCGAGATATTCTAGACTCGGTTTGTCTGTCTTCGCGCCTACTTTCACTTCACGACCCTTGAGAGATATTCTAGACTAAGTTTGTCTGTCTTCGCCCCTACTTTCACTTCACGACCCTTGAGAGATATTCTAGACTCGGTTTGTCTGTCTTCACGCCTACTTTCACTTCACGACCCTTGAGAGATATTCTAGACTAAGTTTGTCTGTCTTCGCCCCTACTTTCACTTCACGACCCTTGAGAGATATTCTAGACTCGGTTTGTCTGTCTTCGCGCCTACTTTCACTTCACGACCCTTGAGAGATATTCTAGACTAAGTTTGTCTGTCTTCACGCCTACTTTCACTTCACGACCCTTGAGAGATATTCTAGACTAAGTTTGTCTGTCTTCGCCCCTACTTTCACTTCACGACCCTTGAGAGATATTCTAGACTCGGTTTGTCTGTCTTCGCGCCTACTTTCACTTCACGACCCTTGAGAGATATTCTAGACTAAGTTTGTCTGTCTTCGCCCCTACGTTCACTTCACTACACTTGCGAGAGATTCTAGACTCGGTTAGTCTGTCTTCGCCCCTACGTTCACTTCACGACCCTTGCGAGATATTCTAGACTCGGTTAGTCTGTCTTCGCCCCTACGTTCACTTCACTACACTTGCGAGATATTCTAGACTCGGTTTGTCTGTCTTCGCCCCAACGTTCACTTGACTACACTTGCGAGAGATTCTAGACTCGGTTAGTCTGTCTTCGCCCCTAAGTTCACTTCACGACACTTGCGAGAGATTCTAGACTCGGTTTGTCTGTCTTCGCGCCTACGTTCACTTCACGACCCTTGCGAGATATTCTAGACTCGGTTTGTCTGTCTTCACGCCTACGTTCACTTCACGACCCTTGCGAGAGATTCTAGACTCGGTTAGTCTGTCTTCACGCCTACGTTCACTTCACGACCCTTGCGAGAGATTCTAGACTCGGTTAGTCTGTCTTCACGCCTACGTTCGCTTCACGACCCTTGCGAGATATTCTAGACTCGGTTTGTCTGTCTTCACGCCTACGTTCACTTCACGACCCTTGCGAGAGATTCTAGACTCGGTTAGTCTGTCTTCACGCCTACGTTCACTTCACGACTCTTGCGAGATATTCTAGACTCGGTTAGTCTGTCTTCGCGCCTACGTTCACTTCACGACCCTTGCGAGATATTCTAGACTCGGTTAGTCTGTCTTCACGCCTACGTTCACTTCACGACCCTTGCGAGAGATTCTAGACTCGGTTAGTCTGTCTTCGCGCCTACGTTCACTTCACGACCCTTGCGAGATATTCTAGACTCGGTTAGTCTGTCTTCGCCCCTACGTTCACTTCACTACACTTGCGAGATATTCTAGACTCGGTTTGTCTGTCTTCGCCCCAACGTTCACTTGACTACACTTGCGAGAGATTCTAGACTCGGTTAGTCTGTCTTCGCCCCTAAGTTCACTTCACGACCCTTGCGAGATATTCTAGACTCGGTTAGTCTGTCTTCGCCCCTAAGTTCACTTCACGACACTTGCGAGAGATTCTAGACTCGGTTAGTCTGTCTTCGCGCCTACGTTCACTTCACGACCCTTGCGAGAGATTCTAGACTCGGTTAGTCTGTCTTCGCGCCTACGTTCACTTCACGACCCTTGCGAGATATTCTAGACTCGGTTTGTCTGTCTTCGCGCCTACGTTCACTTCACGACCCTTGCGAGAGATTCTAGACTCGGTTTGTCTGTCTTCGCGCCTACGTTCACTTCACTACACTTGCGAGATATTCTAGACTCGGTTAGTCTGTCTTCGCCCCAACGTTCACTTGACTACACTTGCGAGATATTCTAGACTCGGTTTGTCTGTCTTCGCGCCTACGTTCACTTCACTACACCTGCAAGAGCAGCTGCAGCAATCTAGTCTCTCTCAGAAGCTGTGAGATGTCTTATCGTTTTGGATCTTCATTGTTTGAATGGTAATTTTAAACCACTAAATACTCCTCTTTCAAATTCCTTTACCGGGAATCGGTAGGATTTGATAAGGCCACAAAATAGAATGTCACGTCTGCGAAGTTCCTTGTGAGCGAAATCTGATCATCTAACTTGGCTGTGGCTCACATGAAATTGCTTTATCATAGATTTATCGATAACAAACGCAAAGCGATATTCTTTTTAACTCTACGAAAACCAATAATGCAGGTAAAAATAACTATCGATATGTTAATATGATCATTCGTGCCGAAAGGAAAATATTCGTATAGTAACACACTTGTACCTCTCTCAAAGACACCAAAATCACTCATTTCAGTCTCCCTCCCTCCTTATCTATCCATCTGTTTAGTTCTTCTCTCTATCAATCTACCTGACAATTTTCTACATGCCTGTCCGTATCTCCCCATCTTCGACTGTCTGTCTCCCTCCCTCTATACTATTAGTGCCAACCCCTGATGCCCCCCCCCCCCGCTCTCTCTCTCTCTCTCTCTCCCTCTCTCTCAACTTTTCTTCTTTTTAATATAATTATAAAAGAATTTTAAAAGAAGAAAAAAAAAAACATTTGCAGAGACGAACCATAAAAATTTTCAGCAGTGCACATTGCACTCCTTCACTTTCCCTCTCTCCCCTCCTCTTTGGCACACTGGCACCTTCCCCCTGATCTATTTCACTAAACTTTTATTCTCATTTCTTCCTTCAGCATTTTTCTCTTCCTTTTTTTTTTGATTCAATATATATATATATATATACACTTCATTTGGCACGTTACACAAATCACTTCTCTCTTTCTTTCTCTCCAAACTATCCTTCGAAAACCAAAGTAAATCTTAAAATGCTGCTTTTATCTTCTTCACCTGTCAGAGAACTCGACCGACAGTTAAAGCAGAAAATTTTCAAAAATAGAACCAGACGTGAGCAGAAGGAAATTGTATTTAAAATATTTTTCTTGTCAACGAGAGGCAGATTTAGAAAATAACCGGCTTTAGAAATAGCGTTTTTTATTTCTTTTCTTTTCTTTTTTCTTTTTTAATTAGGATAAGCAACGCAAGAAGGTAGAGTAGTTCCCTCTTGATCCATTTTGTATATCTTTTTCAAGCTTTGAAACGCTACAGATGCTCAAAATATATTTTATGCAGAGGAAAAAGAGAGAGAGAGAGAGAGAGAGAGAGAGAGAGAGAGAGAGAGAGAGAGAGAGAGAGAGAGAGAGAGAGAGAGAGAGAGAGAGAGAGAGAGAGAGAGAGAGAGAGAGAGAGAGTTAAA